>CM075017.1:2934704-2969980 GCA_037576675.1 Pangasius sanitwongsei | reverse complement strand
ATCTCACTAATGCTCTTGTAGCTGAATGAACACAAATCCCCACAGCCACGCTCCAAAATCTAGTGGAAAGCCTTCCCGGAAGAGTGGAGCTTATTATAACAGCAAAGGAGAATAAATCTGAAATGGGATGTTCACAAAAGTACATGTAAATGTGATGCTCAGGTGTCTGCAAACCTTTGGCCATAGAGTGTACATGAGCTTGACAAATAATAAGACAAATAATAAGACAAATAATCAACACCTGCATTAAACAAGTGTTTATACCATCCATAAATATGAGACGCTCAATGACCAACATGAACAACACTCAAAATTCAGAACTGAGCCTAGGGTTAGACAAAAATCAATGCTGATTCAGGGTTTCTAACTTAAAGCCGAGCGAACGACAGACTCCGAAGATGCGCTCTCTCTCTACTTCAGCTGAACATTGTTATACTGACAAGTTCTTTTTGTTTTGTTTTACAATTCAGGCAGAAGATAAATACGAAGGCACTGATGGAGAAGACCCCCCCCGTTTAACAGTATGCAAACTGTTACATGCTGTAGCAGTGTTGTAATAAAGCTATTCATCACATCTGGCATTTATACACCCACTTAAAAACACAAATGCATAAGAGTTGATAATAAATAAACTGACATCCAACACTTTAGTCCTTTGATTTAATTGAATATATCCTTGAAAATGATTTGTTTATGAGTAGCAGTTAACAGATAGATAGTTAGCAGACAAATGTACCTAGCGTGTCTAAAATATTCTAAAACTGTAGGTTTTTTTTCCTCATCTGATTTACAAACAAATAAATGTGACAAATATTACAACTGACCCCACTCTCTCCTGATGCAAGTCAAATTAATAAAAAGTATACAGTTACGAGAGTGAGGAATGAAAGTCTGGTTTGGGAGCACGTTTGAGCACGTGCCATGGAAAGACGATAACTTTTGGTCCGAAGACTTAAACAAGGTTGTAGTGGTACGAGAGGAGATGGTAGAGAGGTGGTAGAAACCCATTCTGAGGTCACGACCCCACGCAAATTCACACCTAGGGGAAATTTAGAATAGCCAATCCACCAACTGGTATGTTTTTGGGAAGTGGGAGGAAACTGGAAAACTCAGAAGAAACCCACACGGACACAGGGAGAACATGTGTGACTCCACGAAGACGGAAACCCGAGCTTTGGATCAAACCCGGGAGCCTGGC
Organism: Pangasius sanitwongsei; assembly: GCA_037576675.1. Lineage (NCBI taxonomy): Eukaryota > Metazoa > Chordata > Actinopteri > Siluriformes > Pangasiidae > Pangasius > Pangasius sanitwongsei. Next base: position 2,968,782 of record CM075017.1, on the reverse strand, counting down.
GCTATGAGGCGGTAATGCTTCTCACTGCACCACCATACAGATGGCTTTTTTTTTTTTTTTTTTTTTTTTTTAATTTTCAAAAATTAAAACACACACAGGCATGCTCAAGAGAAATCACTGAGTTTTTTTTTTTTTATTTGCAAGAGAGAATGGTGTGTTTTCAAAGCACATGTGGAATACACATCTCTTGTAAATCATGACACAAGCTGCATTTGAACAGAAAAGTATTCTGAAGACTTCGCCGATGGCAACGCTGCTGCTTTTGCACAAGTACGAATTACAAAGTGGCCAAAATAATCTTGAGATTGAGATTAAAAACTGGGACACACTGCAATCTGAGAGATACAATTGCTAATTTGTTCTTTTGGGTTGTAAAAACATGCTGAATAGATCATTATAGGATACGTAGTCCTAGATCCTTATAAACTTAGTTGAAGTGTATAGATTTGGGTTAAATCTAGGGTGGCTGAATTCTATATTTGTTTTTATATTCTATATGGTTAATTCTATATTTGTTTCCTTCCTTACAATGATACATAACCTGGTTAAAGTGAGTGTTAATAGCACTCACTTGTGGAGAATCTTCAGCCTGCCAAGCATGAAGGACTGTTACAAAGCTACGTCAGTGATATTTTCTGCGTATTAAAGTAATTACAGTACATTTACTTGAGATTTTTTTTTTTTAAATAAAATTTTCAACCCCTGGAGACATCAGCATTTCACAGCTCAACCTCCAACTTGTGGAAACATGTACAGGTAAGCCATTAGCTAGCTGAGTGAATCCCACTAACTACCCAGATCTTTTGATGCTTTACAGAATTAGAGCTCTGTATTAAACATAAAATGTTGCTTTGGTGTTCAGTAGCGATCGTCTGTATATGTCTAACTGCCGTTACACCCTATAGGATAATGTGTGAGGAGCATTTTGCTAGATAGCTAACAATATAGCTTGAAACATGCACGCATTAACATGAGCTAGCTTTGCTAAATGTTGCTAATATTATCTTCCTCTATATACTGTGGATAACGGAGGTGTTCACTTTAGAACAGCTCACTTGGTTAGTTAATATTATTTTTTCAAAAATCCTCAGATACAGAACATTTTCACATTAGCTGTGTCAGTAGCAGACACGTAAAAACGTCATCTGTACAGTAGCTTTTCACCAGACGACTTATTTACTCTTACTTGAATACTTTTCTTGATCACGACTTTTACTTTTACGTGAATTATTACTACAGAAGCAGTACTTTTACTCAACACAGTGTGTTGTGTACTCTTTCCTCCACTGTATACAGTGTACAGATGATTTAAAATGTAACAGTATGATAAAAGACTTATAAATGAATTAGCCTACATTTTTTGCTAGACCCATCCTATTATCCCTAAACGTTCCTATGTAAATTGGATAAGAAGTTCCGTACTGAGATGGAACTGCTTTCCCCGTCCTGCTAACTCTACTCTATCCTTTACCTTGTCTACTTATGTAGCCCTTACTAACTTTCCTCCCCTTTTTCCTTTAAATTTCAGTAAAATATCAAGACATATAATGACCATGTACAATAACGCCTTAATAATAAAGGACATTTTTACTTGTTTCCTTTGACTCCTTTTACTCGAGTTCGGCTCAGTTGATTATTTTCTGCACCACGTCTATAGAAGCTTTGATGAAGATCGCGTTGTCTCTGATGTAGTTCCTTTCCTTCATCTGCTCATGCGAGATGAACTTGGGGTACCCGAATCCCAGCATGCTCTCGTCCAGACAGCTCGCGCGTACGCTCCCCACTGCTCCAGGCCGAGGTCTCTGGAAGTTCTTCCAGTTGGGATCTGGGCTGAAGCTCTCGGTGACGTGCTGAGGTTTGGAGAGCGCTGGGTTGCTCTGGTCCAGCAGTGAGAAGGTGACGCGGTGAGGGAACGGCCACTCCAGCAGGCCATCATACTCGCCCGGGAGCACTCTGATGTACACAGACAGGTGCGTTCCTTCACCACTGCCGTTCCCGTTAGGGAAGACGGAGACTTGGAGACGGTATCCATAGCGATGAGAGTAGAAAGCAGGGCTGAAGAGCTCCGAAGTGTCATTGGAGCCGTTTCTGGTCTCCTGGAGGTGACGGCTGTAGTTGGGGATTTTCCAAAGCAAAGTGCCGTCTTGGTTTCCGGAAAGTTCCTCTACGCGACGCCGCAGCTCCCGCAGCTCCAGTCTCTGCCGATTCACAAGGCCGCAGAGTAAAGACAGGTGAGAGTGGGCGGCCTCGTCCAGGTGATGGGCTACTGCAGGCTTGGAACACTAGCAGGAAGAACAGAATTCTGAGTTATAATGAGTTACTAATCTAGCACAGTGGTTCTCAGAGCGGAATTTCGTTACAGAGGTGGAAAATGTATATGTATGTATATGTACACATCATAGACCCAATGTCTGTACTTACAATGTATGTTTATGTAGTATTACCCTCTTTAATTCAAACCTCAATAACTCTAGAAAACTCTATATAACTAGTAGGACGTTATATAATGTCAACTTGGACCATAATGTGTTCTGTGAGTGGAAAGTTCAGGAATAGAAAACTCTATAGCTTAGACAAATTATTCTATTCAATTTAAATTACGCTTGTGAAATAAATCTGCTTAGATGAGGCACTGAATTTATTTATTTTAGTTAAAGGCATCCCAGGCTACAAAAAAAGTCGGAGAACCTCTGATCTATCGAACGCAGTGACAGTCATGGCTGGAAAGGGAAACTTTAGTCCATACTCTGTATTTGCAGCCGACATCTTTGAACGGACAGAGCACCATGGCGGTCCCACAGCTCTCCTTAACATGAGTCATTAAATCCTCTCGGGCAATGCCGTGTGTGCCGCAGCTGTTGGGGCACTGCACTGGGAAGCGTGGACACTGGCTCTGATGATGCTGTTTGGGGGGAAAAAAGGGAAGAGACATCGATTTTCAGACAAAGGCAAGTTTGGACGTTTGGGAACACTTGCCATTTTTTAAATTAAAAAAAAAAAAAATACTGTATGCTAACATTCTTAATATTGTTCACTACGTAATTAGATAAACCTCAGCTGACAGACCTGAATGGTGTCGTAGAGGAACTCTTTGCTACAGTATTTGCAGGAGAGTTTGCGTTTGGGGCATTCAGACAGACTGTGCTGGGTCAGCAATCTGCGCACCATACGAGCCCCGCACTTATTCTCACAGTACACACTCTCCTCTGGACACATGTCCTGGTGCCTCTGTTACAGGATGGAGACATTTATCAGACATATATTTTACTCTATTGTAATTAATATTGCTGTCTTTTTCAGTCATTCATCTTCAGTAGCAGCTTTATCGTGTATATATAGTGGATCTAGGCTTTATCTGGGGAACACTAGGCACAATGAAGGAATGCACCCTGGGTACGACAAGAGCCCATCAACGGTCCCACACACACACACACACACACACACACACACACACACACACACACACACACACACACACACACACAAATAGTCTTTCTGTCACTGACATTGAAAAGTTTTAAACTTGTCAACAAATTTACTGGCAAATGCTTGTTTAAAATGCCAAAAAAAAAATTCAGAACTTATTAGCAAATAAATAAATAAATATAAATATAATGAATGACTAAATAAGTGACTGAAACATAACGAAATGAATCTAAAATTGAAAGCATGTCAATGCTTGACACAAAACCTTCATGAAGTCAATGCCCCTTATGAGGAGAAAACAAAAGTATTCCACTAATTTGTGCTGCATTTTTACTGTGAACAGACCATTTGCAGGAAGGTCAGAGAAGCCCTTTTATTCATTTTGTGATCATATGGAATGGCGATATCACAGAGTTTTAGGGTCTCTATAAGGTCTGACCTCATGTGCTTCCCCGGTGAACTCCTCGGCGCAGTGGTCGCAGCGCAGCTTTCTCTTGGTGCAGTCATGCTGCAGGTGCTGAGGAAGATCACGCCTCAACAATTTCACCATGCAGCGGTTAGGACACGGCACCACGTTAAAGGTACATACCGAAAGATGGGCCTAAAAACACAGACAGAGAGATTGATGAGTCATTGTGCTGAAGTTAGGTGAAGCTAGTCATTTTGAAACGTCTCGGCTCCACCCTACAGCAACTTCAGTAAAACACACGCAGAAAGATGAGCTGTGTGAATTGGTATGCATATGACTGAGAGCTCGGTAGCTGTGGGTTGGATTTTGGTGCCCCACATCATTTGTATTTTCTCTCCCAGGTACAGTACAGTGTCACAGTTTAATGGTTAGACAGAATGTATGATCCAACAGTTATTGCTTGGGTGACTTTGTAGACCAGCTGAAAAATCCGACTTAGTTTGAAAATGCTACTGGAACACAGGCCGAGCTGCTCGAACTGGTACACCATCTTTGCAAAAAGTTATTTTTAATCTTTCTTAAGACATGAATGAGAGAAAAGCCTTTGCCTTATTGTTGGGAGATCAAGAGACCAACCCCAACAATGCTAAATCCACCCGTGATTGGGAGCCAAGGGAGCAAAATTAGCCATGCTCTCTGGGTGGGAGGAACATAATCTCTCCACTTGTCAATCACAGTGGCACTAGCCATCTGTGAGCCCATGTATGTGGAAGAGGGAAGACAGCGCTTTCTGCAGCGTGTGTTATGCTGCTCTGTGAAGCAGCATGAGCAGCAGTTCGAAAAGATGTGGAAGTCGTTTCCACGTGTCTCAGGGGAAGCACGCGTTAGCCTTCAGCCTGGCTGGTGGGTGGGAATTGGTAGGTGACCAAAATAGGACAAAATGGGGGGAAAACAATCAAAATACCTTTCTGTTTATGAAAACTTACACAAGTTTGTACAAACCAAATGTAGTTTGTGCACTCATTTGAGGCATGTGTGTCATCATTTTGTATAAATGAACCAAAATCTACAATCAGCAGCTGTTTTCTTCATAAGGAGTGAAAAAAGCGCGATCTCTGCCTTTCACGGTTATTAGTGACCTCAATGTTATCAGCCTGCATCGTCTTCCTCTGATAACAACAGTAGCCTAATTACTGGTAGGGTAGCTAAATGGTAGAGGCTCATAACCCTGATGAAACTTAATACCCTCCTCTGAAACAGGTCAAATTATAACTTTATAAACATGAGAGTGCTGAAACGCATGCTGAGGGCAAACCTTTTTTTTCCTTATCGCACTTACCATCTTTGCATTTTTTTTTTTTTCCATCATTAATTTTAAAAGACACAAGTAATGATGTAAAACTATGGTTCAAGGGCAATGGCAATGCAATATGTAAGAAATAAAACAGCAGGGGACATGCTGTTATAGGAAAATAATCAAAAACAGGGTAGTGTGATGTGGCCTGGCGCGGAACGGAGCTACTGTTACCACCCTGCAGTTGATTATTTTCAAACAGCAGCACATCCTGAAGTGTTTTGTTCCCCTGCAATCGGTCAACTACTACAGTTATTTATTTATTTATGACAAACACTATCAGTTTAGAGTTACATTTAGTGTTATGGAATGTCCACATAAGAAGCTGTTATCACTTATGCTACAGCAGCTGTAAACAGCAGTTGTCGTTCCCTCAGCATTCCCACTTTTTTCACTCTCTTGAATTTAGTAAGACAAAAAGACAAACTCCAAAAGTGCTGACGCTGGAGACTCCTTCCATAAATGTTAAACAAACATCTCCTTATAGAAAACTTCATCATGTCAACTACTATACATTGTTCTTTGTTAAATAAAAAATGTTTAAAAAAAATAAAATCCATTTATTATTAAGTTTACATTATGTGGATCATCTGCCATACGAGTTCCTGTAAATTTTTTTGTTACTATAGAAATGATAACCGACTAGAATGAGCTTGTTAATATAAATGTGTTATTTGAATTATGGCCGGCACTACTGTCAGAGCTGCTGTTAGAGAAAATTAATCAACACCTTCTGACCAATCAGATCCCAGGATTCAACAGTGCTTTTAATTTTCACCACTTTTCCCTCTCAGCACATTATTTAGCTAAAAATCAGAGAGCACATTTACCTAAAATGTCAAAACCCTTCAGAAAAGCAGTCAGTCTTTTTGTGTGTGTGTGTGTGTGTGTGTGTGTTACCTGAAGTTGCTTATTCTGTGCTGACCAGCGGCAACCCTCCTCGCTGTGAATGCAGCGGATGGGCAGAGCCAGAATCTGCTGCTCCAACTCTACATCCGGAAAAATCTACACAGCACATTACAATCCATTATTTTCATTTTGCAGGGTTAGTTTTGTGTATGACGGAAAGATCTGCAATTGTAACTAAAACACAAAAACGTATACTATTCAAGTACATTTATTCATTAATATTTATGGAGAGGTGCTGAGGTGACATGGTGGCAATTTTTTTTTTAATTATTATTATTTAAGGTGTGGCTATAGCTCCAGAGAGGCACAACAGAAAAATGTTCACCCTATCATCCAGAGATTGATCCTGACAATGCTCTCTGGGTGGGAGGGGCGTAATCTCTCTCTCTCCTGTCAATCACAGCAACACTAACCAATCATGGGAGTCTGTGAGCTCTTGTATGTGGAAGAGGGCAGAGAGCACTTCGTGTGTTAGCCTTCACCCTCCCTGGTTGGTAGCTGTTGTGTGATAAGGAAGAGTTAACGGGAGCGTGGGTATTGGCAGGTGAACAAATTGGGGAGAAATCCAAAAAAAGGCATGACCTTGAGTTTATATATATACAGAGGTCATGAGTTGAGCTTCTCAACATTTTTTGTTACTTAAATCGTTGCACCTATTGCATTTTAAAACGGGAAAGACACAGAAAGATCAGTTGAATTAAATCATTATGGCCCCAGGAACTTAATCATGGTGATTATTAATATTACACTTTGTTTAATTTTTTTTTTTTTTTTACTTTCTTTAAGTTCAAGTTCAAGTCCCTGTGTAAATTGTTCCTATAGAAATGATAACATGTTAGAATGAGTGCATTAATATAAACCTTGCAGGCAGAACTACTGTCTGATTAGTACTGTTAATAAACACTTCTGACCAATCGGAATCGAGCATTCAGTAGTGCTGTGGTGTAATATAAAATAACCACCATGTCACCCCAGTGGTGAAGTCTCCAAATGACCACAGCGAGGGCAGTGTAACTGCAGTCTGACCTAAGAGCACCACAATTAAACCACGTGCTAATACTCAGGAGTGCAACAAATTGTACTCAAAGACAAGTTAGCTTTGTGAGCTGAAATCTCTTCCTGTGAAGTGATGCTGAAAACGAAGCACGTACTTTAGCGTAGTCGAGAGGCAGCTGATCTTCTGGGCACTTGAACACACCCGCACTGTAGAAAAACATGCAGAGCGAGTGAACAACACTGAGTCTAGCATTAGCAGTAATGACTGTTAAAATATTGTCCAGTTTCAGAATTCATTTGAAGACATGACGAGTTTGCTGTAGATCACCAGCGGATCGTGACCACAGATTCAGGTGTGGCAGGCCGACATTATTAACAACATAGCATCAGACGAGAGGCTATTACACTTGACCTATGCTATAGGCTTCTATCTAGTGAATTTTTAGAGTAAGCCTGTAATAGGTAGCTGAGAGTCAACACTGTTTGTTTGCAGAGGAGTTTCCTGAAGATCTAATATCATCCACCAAGGTTGCCAGGTTTCAGCAAAAATCTGTAGCCTAGCTACTGCACAAAAAAAAAGAACCTAGCCCAAAAAACTGGGGCATTGGAAAGAGAAGAAACATTTTTCTTCTTTCTCTCAGTCTTTGTGAGAGAAACAAGGTCACTGTGATGCGCACACATTTCTGATGTATGGACTAATCCCCCTTTCTGTCTAAATTTATTAGATTTAATTACAATTACTTGCTATAAAACAAAATCTGGACATCTGCTGAGCATTTGTAAACCAGTCCAGTTTGGAAGGCAACCCTGTCATTAACTGTCCTGTGTGCTACTCCATCCCGGAGCATGGGGCAGCATGATTCCTGCCCCAGTGGGCCTCTATTAGCACCTGCTGTTTAACATAAATCAATAGAATATTAGCGTTTATCTGTTATCTGTTGTATATCTATCCATTGTGTACCTGTGAAATAGCAAAAATTTTAAATCGCCGGTCACTGAAAAGAGGTAATTAGTTGTTGCTCCTCCTTCGGCTGCTGCCGTTAGGGGTCGCCACAGCGGATCAGTGGTGCGTGTATTTGATTTGGCACAGTTTTTACGCTGGATGCCAACGCAACCCTCCCCAGTTTTAGCGGTAATTAGTACTTCACTGGAGTTTAAAATGTAAAGGTACCAACACACTAAGAGAAATGTTCATTGTAAATACCAGTGTATTTACTCAGAGTGTATTTCTGCTGCATAAAAAACTAGCACTAGCATTAGTGATGCATGTTAAATTATATTGCATCTTACAGGCAAAAGAAAAGCAGCTCTATAATTACAAATATACAATAAGTATAAATCAGAACGATCAGCTTAACAGGCTTCATTTTCCCTTAATGCGTTAAACTCTCAGGATCTCTCGGCAGATCCAGACTTACATTCCTCACTCTCAAACCTGCATCCATTTCCTTTTAATGCCACTGAGGTTACTGAATAATCAGTGGTACTTAATAAATAGTTCAATAATTAACTGAGAGTTTAAGCACTTGAAATTTAAAAGTGACTCCTCTACATTTTCAGTGAAATTTTAAAAAAAAATTATTTTCCCCAACAACATCTACTCTCATTACAAATTAAAGCTAAAAATAATGCATTTGTTTTTAATCTGAAAACTGCAAACTATTTGGGATTCAGCCACAGAAAAAGTAATGCCCGATTGAAATGAACAATAATAAAAAAATTAATATGGAGGTATACTGTTGAATTCGTAAATATTTTAAAATATTATGAACAGTGAAATTCATTCTAACAGATCTATCATACAGCAAGACACACACGGAGTCAGTAATCAAAGTGCAACATTGTTTTTCTTTGATTGTGATTTAACCTTTTTTTTTTTTTTTTTTAAATCACAACAAATGATTTAATCGCTAAGAACCAGGAGGGTGTAATAATTCCCATCTGTGTAGTCAGGAACTGCCTGCTGGCAGTGGCAATTGCAAAAGCTCAGCAGCAAGGTGGATTTTTAAGTGATTTGGCAATAATGCACAGTAAACAGAAAAAAAAGTACATTTTTAAGATATTTTAAATATTTGTCCTTTGGCAAATTGGTTGTCTAGTGTCTACATGGCTGACATTTTTACTGTTGATCTGCTGCTCAAAGTGTTTGGAGATGTTTGAACGTGTTTGAGTGCTGAGCGTCATAGGAGAGACAAAAAATCCTCCAAAAGCATAGCATTTAATCATCTTTCTAATCATAATCACCATTAAAATTGTTTGTAGAGTGACATGTTGTTGTAGGCCTATTTAATCTTCCTATGTCCTTTTTTCCCAGAAAATCCTAAGTGCTGTTTTTTTAAATAACTGATATTAAATATGTATTTGTCTATTGTTAGCTAGGTTGAACATACACTGATAGATTTTATTTCATATTAATGAACTCAAAACATTCTCGCCCCAGCCGAGGGCATGGCAGATGGCCGAAGGAGGCGGGGCTTCTGGGTAGGGCCAATTAATATCGGGGAGTTCAGAACACCTGTGCACCTGACTCATCTCCCATTTTACTGGTGAAAAAAAGGCTGCTCTTTTTTCATATTTTTGAGTGATAACACATACTAGGGTACTCTGATGTTAAACCTAGGGGCCAAGAGCAAAATGCATAAAGGTTAGAAGGTCTGATAATAATATAATATAATATAAAAAGTAAATGTTACTGCATGTCGTGTTAGTGGTAATTTAATTCTCTTACACAAAAATGTTGGCATACTTGCCTTATCAATGGGGGGGGAAAAAAAATTATTAAAATCAAAAATAAAATGTGTAAAAACAAAATCTAATTATTTCTACAATTAAAAAATAATTAATAGTAACAAAGTTACATCAAAAGCTAAACAGAAACTTTAAAAAACTTTTTTAAAAAATTAGGAAATTTCATTAAAAAAAAAAAAAAAGTAACTACAGTACCTCTACTTTGGATGGTTTACCGTCAGTAATTGGCAATGGCCGTGTGTGTGTAGTGTAATGCTCTCTCTCTCCCTCTCTCACACACACACCTACCTCAGACTCTGTTTATCCTCTTAAAAGAAAAGGCACACATGTTAATGCTTGTTTCTGAGCGCTCACGTTTCCTTTCAGTTCTGCTCCATTCATGCTCCAGCTCCACCCGGATCACCTCACACTGTTCACTTCTGTTTCTCATAATTAGTCTCACTGGTACCCATTACTGTGTGTATATGCCTCTTTGTTTGCATTGTGTTTTTGCTAAGTGTGTTGTATTCATCTGTACCTGATGTCAAGTGTACAAAAAAAGTGTACAAATGTGAATAATTGAGTTCACACGTCGTAAGAAATTGCTGTATAGGACCACTAACGTTGCTCCAACGCTAGCGTTAACCTTCGTAACTTATGATACAATTACACTGTTGCATCCTGTGAACTGTAATGAATTTGCAAGCGCGGGATCATGTTGAATCATTAACAAAGAAGCTCACGATCTATCTGTGATCTGTCCCTTGCTATTAAATACTGATTACCGGAAAATCCTAAATAGCAGACTCTGACGTTCACTAAATGTGCCCAGGTATGACAAGTGATACAACTGTATATTTACAATTTACAACTGTATTGTAAGAAATAACACACTTCGGGCTGTGCTGTTATTGGAAAATAATCCATTCTGAGGGGCGCTAAAAATGAACAGCTTAAACGTGTGTAATTGTTGATATGGTGAATCTTCTTTGAGGAGAAATTTACTTAGCATTTTTTGGAAGGAGTCTCCAGTGTCAGTGCTTAACAGTCAGAATCAAAGTTGGAATGAAGTTGTCTGCCATGGGAGAGCCTTCAGGACAGACGGCTTTGAGCTTTCTTGGTATTGGATGGTGAGAGAATGAGTGTTTATTGCTGCTACACCCTAAGAGACAACAGAAACCAAGTTGTTTTGCGGACTTTCCACAACATTAACCGCAACTGTAACGGATTAAAAAGTACGATGTATCTTTCTTTAATAAAATCACACCATCTCGTCACTGATTTTCACATAACAGCATGACGTGTTATGTTTTATTCCTTACATACAATATGAAATATGTCGCGACTGTCACGGTCGCATCTCATGGTGATGGCAAGTGTGTGGCCAGACGTGCGGATAAAGTTTGTTTGTTCATTTTGAATTTGTTGGTTTGTTTCTTTGATTGTGGTAGAATTGTTGCTTTATATTTACAAAAACCAAGAACTACACCATCTACGTTTCACCTTGTTGTGTGACCTCCATTTCTTATCTTTACTATAAATGTGATTTTTTTTTTTTAGTCTTAAAATCATCCACAGCAACAATTACTTTTGAACTGTAAAACTAAAAAACTATATTTAACATTACCTCTTATCAGTGCAAAGAAAGCTTATCAAACAACTCTGCATTCTTACTACAAAAATTGTTCTTGGGTTATCTGAAAAGTTTACAGATTCCCATCTTCCTACAAAGGTTTTATTCAGAAGCATACTCTCTGGTTCAAGGTTCTACACAGAAACTGTAAGGATTCCCCCAGAAAGAAGCTGAAGAGCTCTCAATGGTTCAATAAACTTGAACGTTTTTTCCTTCTTCTAAGAGTTAGTTGGTGATGAGGTTTTTTTTTCTGCTGTACACTTAATAGGATACTGACACTAAGCTGATAATTGTCAGCCGTCATCAAACACATGAATCATTGTTTCCTTATATTGCAAAACTCCTCTTTAAAATTCTTTCCAGCAAAACACTCGTGCAAGTGTCATTATTTCTTGAAATGACATGTCATGATCTGTTCTTCACATGAAGAATGCTGGGAGCTCGTCGGTTCTGCTGCTCAGTCACCATGCTCTAGGACCAGCATTTAACCTGTCGTGTACACAGATAAACCCTGATAACCAACTTTAATGTTTATGGCAGAAGATAAGAACCATTTAGAGACAAGATCGGTTCATATCCTTAGTCTGTTTCACACACACACACACACACACACACACACACACACACACACACACATATATATCTAACATTGGTCCAGCATGAAGTCTTGAAGTCATGAAGTGCGTGTAAAGAGGCTGCAAATAAACGAGGTGCAGTGTGCTCTGACTCATAAGCTAGCATTATTTCTGTTTGCAGACTTTGTCCAAAAAAAAACAATAAGACTACTACAGAATACGCATCATCACTAATACAACACTGCTGCACAAATAATCCACGGTAAAGCAGAAACCAGTTCCTCGTTGTCAGGCATGCGTTAGTCTGATAACGCGAGCGAAACTAGTCAGCCGTACCAGCGATAACGCCGGAGTGAACAATGAGCACCACTGTTACAATACAGTCTTTTAGAGACATTTAAAATTTCACTCCAGAAAGCAACTTGCCTGACTGCATATGTAAGAAGACTCGCTGACTCTGACATGAATCGGGGTTATGAGAGTCGACAGGATGCGATGGTGGGATATTACGCAGAAGTACATGATTAACTGATTTCTCAGAATGCACCTGGAGTGATTTTTGGTGCTCTGACTTGCCATTGGAAATGAATGAACACATTTCATCAAATAACCCAAAAATATCTGGGTAGCTGAGAAAGAAATAAAAGCAGTCTTCCATTCTTGTCATGAAGAATGCTGGAATTCTGCCGGCCCTGTTAAGTCAGAGTTGTAGGGCCGGCATTTAACCCGTCGTGTACACAAATAAAGCTGATAACCCGAGTTAATGTTTGGGGCAGAAATTTTTCGAATAAATACGCTTCCCAGATTAACTCGATCATACCTGACGAGCTGAGCAGGAAATAAACGCTGAGCTTTTGTTCCATTAATTTGCCGACCTGTTCTCGTGAGAAATCCCTACAAACAAGAATGACACGCTTGTTTGACTTCATACAAATAAAGTTGTAAGATAAGGTACAAAGAGCTGTGCCGTCTCCTAACCTTAACCGTTGGATCATTTCAAACAAACCGAGTTGTGTGAATTGTTTAAATTTGCAAATGAGACCACAAAAACCACCGCAGTGTGCAAATGTATTCCTTGGGTTGAGCTAGATGCTGTTTTTTTTTTTTTAAACAACATCTGTCTTCTTGCTCCACCGGTTTGGCTCTAATTCCCTACATAAGCTTCTGGCTGTAAACTGATACGTGTAGGTCACATTTGCCTTTAAAGCTTGTGAAGATGTAAACAATTTGCTTACATTTGCTCGAGGTGAAGTGTGATAACTAATGCAGTCTTACTGACTTATTGTCTTTTACATACATATTAAAACCCAAGTACACTCACCATCCACTTTATTAGGAACACCTGTACACTTGCTCATGCATGCGGATTTTATGCAGATACAGGTCAGGAGCTTCGTTTAATGTTCACATCGAACATCCGAGTGGGGAAAAATGTGCTCAGAGGCTGCTGATCTCCTGGGATTTTCAGCGTTTCTGTAGCCTCAGACTCCTGGAGCAGACCCCGATGTGCTCTTCTGCTGCTGTAGCCCATCCGCCAGAAAGCTCAGGGTGTTGCGAGTTCTGAGATGCTTTTCTGCTCAGCACGGTTGTAAGGAGTGGTTATTTGAGTTGCTGTAGCCTTCTTGTCAGCTCGAACCATTCTGACCATTCTCCTCTGACCTCTCTCAAGACATCAGTAAAGCATTTCTTCCTGCAGAGCTGGATGTTTTTGGTGTTCGCACCATTCTATGTAAACTGTCGTGTGTTAAAATCCCAGGAGATCAGCAGTTTCTGAAACACTCAAACCAGCCCGTCTGGCACCAACAAGCATGCCACGGTCAAAGTCACTGAGATCACATTTTTCAGCAGTCTGACGTTTGACATCAACATTAACTGAACCTCTTGACCTGTATCTGCATGATTTTATGCCTTGTCCTGCTGCCAAATTATTGGCTAATAGACGGTGAGTGTTGTATCTTAATCCAAAGTATGTTTACAATCTCTGCTGGTTTCATAAAAGCCCTCTTTAAGTGTGTTTAATGTAATTAGATTACACTTAACTTTGTCACTGTAGAGTACTAGTATTAGTACATGCGCAAAAAAACAAACAAACAAAAAAAAAAAACGGATTGACATCTAACCATATAGTATTGCAGCGCAGAGTGAGCAGATGAACAGAACTGGAAGATATACAGTACATGTATAGTGAAATGGGTATACACAGATCCAATGTGAACATGTACAGTAGGAAAAGTTGCAGTTGAAAAATGGCAAAGTATATACACTATATGGCAAAAGTTTGTGCACACCTGACCATCATAGACATGTGCTTGTTGAACATGCTTTTATAATAATAACCTCCACTTTTCTGGAAAGATTTTGGGGCGTGGCTGTGGGGATTTGTGTTCATTCAGCTACAATAGCATTAGTGAGATCAGGCGCTGAGGTTGTGTGAGGAGGTCTGGGGTGCAGTCGGTGTTCCAGTTCATCCCAAAGGTGTTCAGTGGGGTTGAGGTCAGGGCTCTGTGCAGGACACTCGAGTTCTTCTACACCAACCTTCACACACCATGTCTTCATGGAGCTCGCTTTGTGCACAGGGGCATCGTCATGCTGGAACAGGCTTTGGGTCCCTTAGATCCAGTGATGGGAAATTGTAATGCCTCAGCGTGCAAATACATCGTATATAACAGATTGCTGAAGACACACATCTGGCTATGATGGTTGGGTGTCCAAACTTTTGGCCTTATGGCATAAATACATTGGATGAATATGTAGCCTACATTATAAACATGAACAGAATTTTTTTAAGTACAATATGAAAAAAGATTATGTTCAGAAAAAAATGAATATATGCAAAGATGAGTAACACCCCCCCCCTCCAAAAAAAAAAGGATATGTAAAATATGATTAATAAATATGCAACTACGCTATAACATGGTCACGTGACAACCAAGACCAAAACATGCCCTACGTCACAGCTCACAGGCTACTAGCACATTAAGTACTGTAGTATAAAAAATAATTAAAAAAAAAAAAAAAATTTAAGTACTGTAGTATGCTTTAAATAGTATAGTACCTACAATAGTGTTCATATATTTACGTGCTATTTAGGGTAGTAGTATGGAGTTTCGGGTGTAGCCAAGGCAGAACGTAAGGAGCTCACCTGTAAGTGAGTGAACCGTTTTGAAGTTCTGCATGCTAAGCTAACAGTTAGTTACCTGAGAAACTCCTGGAGGCAGGTATCACAGAACCTGTGTCCGCAGGTGGACACCTGCACCGGCTCCCTCATCGGCTTGTTGCACAGAGGACACAGGAAGCGGCGTCTCGGTCGCTCGAGGAATTTATAGTCTAACCCAGGCATAGCAGCGTGTTTCCTGAGCAATAACACACGCTCAAAGTCTCTTCACCGCTGAAACACTGAAACACACTCGCTTGTTAACGTCTAACACCTGGCTGCGCGCTTGAACGCGGCGTTGGTGCTGTGTAACATTTCCGGTTTCAAGGTGCAACTCAGCAGGACAACTTGTAATTTGAGGCACCTGTTTTGTTTGGGTACCGCCCCCTCACTGAGGGGGGAGGGTTTTTTTTTTCTTTTCTTTTCTTTTTTTTGATCCTAAAATACAACATTTCACTTGGAAACAACATGCTGGGGTGTTTTTTTTCTTCCTTAATTCAATTCAAATCAGTTTTATCTGTAGTGCTTTTAACAGTGGACATTGGACACAATGGACACAAAGCAGCTTTACAGAAATATATAAATTCAGGATATAAATTTTAAATGGGGCTGAATTTTTTTTTTATCCTAAAATACAACACTTCACTTAGAAACATCATGCTGGCATGTTTTTTTCTTCCTTAATTCAATTTAATTCAATTCAATTTTGTGTGTAGTGCTTTTAACAGTGGACATTGGACACAATGGACACAAAGCAGCTTTACAGAAATATATAAATTTAGGATATTAATTTGAAATTTATGAATTTATCCTTAATGAGCAAGGAAAAACTCCCTGAGAGGACATGAGGAAGAAACCTCGAGAGGAACCAGCCTCAAAAGGAATCCCATCCTCATCTGGGTGACACCGGATTGTGTGAATATAAATCATTCCCTTCTATTACTGTATACTTTAAGGTCAAAAGGTGCAATTGTGTAAACAGGAAATTCATTATAGTTTTCAAATGAAGCCTATTTTGTTGGTTATCAGCAATCACTGATGGAGACTTGAGTGCAAAACTGTTCATGGGAATTGAAGTCCAAAGCCATCTTTGTGGTTTCTAAGTGATACCATCCTCAGTAATCTCAGGAGTAGGGCATCAGGATGGACCAGGCAGATCCGGAGAGCAGAAGGGGTCAGGATCACTGGTATCTCAGGAGTAGCATGTGTAGCTCGAGAGAGAGAGGGAGAGAGAGAGAGATTGTTAGGTATGCTCATTGTCACGTAATGGTTAAACAATATATACATTGTGTGCAAGCAGGAACTCCGGCAAGACTAGCTATGACAGCCTGACTAAAAATTCATTGAAAGGAGTCTTGACCTGCCAGGAAATCACTCATACAGTGTTCAGTTTACACCTGAAGTGTTCGTTCAAGTACACTTGAGTATAAATAAACACTATGACAGTTAATAATGATGGGGGTGCTGTGGGTACACTCTCAGGAAAATTTGAATGAATTTAGGTATATTGGGATATATTTTTGTCTTTGTTTTTGAATTTCCATATTGTCTAAGCTTTCTTGGCATAATTAAACAAAAAATACCAAAGGCATGATACATTTCTGAAATCCTCAACGTCTCGAATATTTACATGTGTTTGTGGAGCATGGAAGCTGACAAGTATTTGAACAGGAATTGATGGATATGTGTATTTGAATTACACAGCCTACACAGCACATTATATTAGGTTCTTTTTTCCTGTGGTGTATTTCATAAGTGTACATTTCTGCCAGTGTGTGTTTTTTTTTTTTTTGTTTTTTTTTTGAACTTGCTAAAGGGTGAGATGTGTTAAAAATGATGGTTTTTACGGTTTTGAGATTTTAAAAAATCAGAACCCTAAATACAAATCTCAAAAATTCAAATATCAAAAATACAGATTTTGATGTAAATTAGGCCAAATTTCAGCGCTTTCAGAGGGGTCGAACTCAACGTTTAGTCGATCAGAGTCACATGCAATGCTTGCATCCATGAAGTGAAGAGATGTGGAGTAGGGTCTAAACAGACAATACAAACAATAATAAGTTAAGTGAATTTCATGTTTTTATGTTCTACTGACACAGCTAAATTACTATTAAGCAGCTAACTTTGGCTGCTAGCTGCTAATGTTAGCATAGCCTAACATTAGCACTGCCTTAAGGCTCTTGAACAATGGCCCTTAGGGGCCCATGCAATAACTCCCTGGACTACAACACACACGCATACACATTTTATTCCTTGTGCTACACAATGGACATAACAAACACAACTCTTGAACCTTGAATCTTGAAACTAGCTAGACCGTTACCTAAATATTTACACTGGTCATATAGTAAGTACCAAGTGTTTAACATCTCTGTAGAATAAAAGCATTTTTTTGTAGAACATAAAAATTGTTTTTATTTGTGTGACCACTTATGTTACATAAAATCTGTAACTCTTAATTTTGAAATGTATGTTTCCAAAGACAGATCTTACCCCAGCAAGTTCAAAACAAGAAACAACGTTGCCACAAATGTAAAATTATTAAACACACCACACAATAAAATTTATTTAACGTTTTATCAGAAGTACTAAATTCATATTAACCTCCTTTTGTAAGGTTCCAAACTCCATTCCTGTGAAGGAAAAAACATTTATTCCACATTTGAAAGAAACATGGGTTACCATTTTGTCAAGACAAACCACAAAAACCATTCGGTAAAATAAATTCACTCAATGCATCATTTAACCATAATTGCGGGGTGTTTCATGCATCCATTATATATCCCTTCACTTTTCCATGTATTATATTTTTAATTTACCTGAACCATGCAGAACCATCTTGCAAACGTTTCCATTGTAGATGTCTGAACATGATTTGAAGTAACCATAGGCTTATTGTGTTATCATGTATGTGTGGAATATACAGTATTAGTCATGATAATTTTTAAAAATGAGCTAAAGCATGCCATTTTTTTCTACCTCGAGCTTTTTGGGCTTCCTGTTTGATGCTGACCATGCCCCCTCATGCGATGTAACATGAAATCAATTATTTATATCAAGCATTTCCACTACAAGGGCTTAGTAACATAAGTTTTGACTTTCACTTATCAGATCACAATATACCTGTACTAAACTGTACCTTTCCTCGTTTCTGCGGTGGTACCCTCAGGTGTACATGTTTTGTGATATGGAAACCACAGTTTAATACACTTTTTTACTGAGAGCGTAAGCCACTAATAACAACTTACTTTCATTCTTAATGCACTCCCTTGCTTACTAAACCCGCCTACATGACCATTCAGGACTAGACACTAAAAATTTTTTAAGATGAAATATCTGTGAAACATTCTGAAACTCTTCTGATCAGCTTACATGAAGCCTAATGACTCAACAGTTTACACAGCTATTCAAGCATACGTGCAGACTCCTGACATCCTCGAAGCTTCTGCTGTGTTGTCTTTGATTTGTTGGTTTCATCGAAACATGTTCCAGCTTGCAGAGCCAGTTTTACTTCCTAATTCCTCCCCTCGAGCACATGGTTTAATTGTAGCCTCAGTTCTGCCTGTTGTACTTCTGATCCAGGAAGTAAAAGCATGGTGGTATAAATAGCACACACAGTCAAAAATGTTTGAAAGTAATGAAAATACACTAACGTTATGTTTAGATAGTTTACTAATGTCGTTTGATGACGGATCATCTTACAGCGTAGTGGAGGGACAAGTTTGCATGGTGGAGTACTACACTACACGCAAAGGAAAGATTATTCAGATGACTCATCATCTCATCATTGAAAAGAGCTTCCTTCATTAAAATGCTGTATTAATTAAAAACAAAATAAATAACTGGTCTTTAGCTAAGGTAATGAATGGAAGAAGATTTAATGGAATAGAAATGGATAAAATAGTCCCCTCGATCTTTTATATTACAAAGTTGAGAGGCTTTCACGTTTGACTTATGCTCTAGCCTACTATCTAGTGAATATTTTGAGTAACCCTGTAATAGGCAGTTAAGAAGCTACAATATACCATCATCCAGGTAGATTTACCTTTCAACTGTGTTTGATACAGCAGATGTGTTTGCCAGATTTCAGCAAAAAAAAAAAAAAAAAATCCAGCCCAACTACATCTCAAAAACCTCACACTAGACAAAAAACAAAAATCAGGCACTGGAAAAGAGAGACAATTTTTTCTTTTTCTCAACATGGTAAACAAGGTCACTGTGGTGCACACGCATTTCTGATCTCTGGACATTATCCACTCCACAATCCCTCTTTCCCTCTCCCAATCTTTGAAATATATCTTACAATAGAAATTCACAGTCATGCTGTCTGCACTTACACTCGGAGTGTTTTTTAAACTTGCCCAATTTGGCAACCCTGTTATTAACTGTCCTGCTCCTCCAACGCTGAAAATGTTCAAAGCGTGAGCATGGGGCAGCGTGATTCCTGCCTCAATGAGCCTCTAATAGTAATTGTTGCAGTTCCGCTTTTGACCACTAGGTAATAACTCTATAGAGCTGAATGAGCTAAATGAGGGCAGTGAGCACGCTGCACCACGACTGCACAACATCTTGAAAGGGCAAATCAATGGAACATTGGCTTTTACCTGTCAAATAGCAAAAATTTTTAAATCGCTGGTCACTCAAAAGAGGTAATGAGTACTTCAGTGTAATTTAAAATTTATGGAGTTGTGTGTGAATGAGGACATGTACTGAGAAGTAATGTTTGTCATATGGTATTCATATGGATGAACTACTACTGAAAATATATGTATAATATACTGTTTTGGTGACCAGAAAATCCCCACAAAATGCTCCACTTCATCTCTGTAAAAATTAATTTATTTTACAGGTAAGAAAATGACTTCATAAAATCCACTTATTATTGCCATTAAACAGAGTTATTAAATTTGAAAGAAAAAAAAAACCCCTGAAATGACTGACCAAAATGATGTAAAGTGTTCAAATACTTCAAAAATAATAATGCATTTCCACCCAGGAATGACCTCTCGCTGGACAGAAATCAAGTACACTGCTTCAACACACCTAATTTACTTCATCAAGAGCCTGATAATTAGTTGATAATTAGTTGATTAACTCTAACTTGGTTAGAATAGAGTACATTCACATGTGCAGTTTTGGAACTACATACACAGAGTCTGAGATACATTTCTGGAAATCTTTTAGCAAAACATTTTAGTTATTATCAAGAAATCAGTGATAAGGGACCCACAATTATCTTGCTTAATTCCAAGCAGAATAATATTGCTGCCATTCGACTACTTTTGAAGGTAAAGCACAATTTTACCCTCGTTATAAAATGACGATTTTATACAGTGTTGTAAACTTAAACACTTTATTTGAAAGTTATCGACATTGGACCTTAATTACACATTCAGAAGCAATGCATGAATATTTGATAAAACACGACTTGCTAATTATGTAAGGCTTTACATGAAAAAGAAAAGAGAGAAGAACCCTTGCTTACTGTTACGGATTAACTGTAATGAGACTGTAATTTTTTCCCCCATTTTGGTCATCTGCCGTGTCCCGCTCCACAACCGGGTAGCTGTCTGCCCTCTTCCACATACATGAGCTCACACACACCGACGATTGGCTAGTGAAGCTGTGATTGACAGAAGCGTGAGAAATGGAAAATGTCTAATTTGTGCTTTGTCTTTACTAAATGCATGTGCATGAAGAATCAAGATGTCTCCTATAAAGTCTTCTATGAAGCTTCCACTTGTCATCTGACCTTTTGGATATTATGTTATGTATACGTAACTGTATGCTGCTGGTCAACTTGCATTCAAAACTATTATAAAGCACTGTTTCAGTACAACTACAACATACTTACAAAGCTCATATGCATGAACTGTTTTAAAGTGGTAATCAATTTGCCACATTGTGTCACATTGTTACAAAACACGATGCATATGTTCTGAAGCTTTATCAAAGTGTCCTGAGTGTGCTGTTGGTAAAAACAAAACTAATAACTTACAAGATAAGGGAAAAGAAATTGCTGTATCAATTTCAAACAGCTGACCAATAGTGATAATTTACAGATGTTTCCTCTAATCTTTTTCATGTAAAGCAAAGGACACAATGCAATGCTTATGAATGTCATAAAGTCCTTCAAATATAGTGTTACCACACTTATGGTGCTACATAGTAACTGTGAAATGATTTCTTTTCCTTCATTAAAATCGTCCTGATTAAAAATGGAATAAAGACTATACCTCAGTCAGGGCAAACCCATGTAAGCAAGTTAATCACAGATTAAAGTGGCATTAATACTAACGTCACATTCGGAAATCATCATTAATCAGAATTCATTGAATTTGGATCCTTCATTAGACGCAGCACTATTACAAGAGGTGATTTAAAAGCAACTACTTTCAAGGCTGTTAAACTGTTAAGATTAAGGCAGGGAAATGGAGCAGCCACGGGAGAAGTGACTATCCTGATTGGTTACTTTCCTCAGACCTGGAGATAAATTCTCAGCATTAGCTTTACTCTCTCAGTCAGCAAGGTAGCTCTGTGAAGAAGAAATCGTTTTTTTAGTCATTTGAAGTATAGCATATATGTGCAATTAAACAAGTTACACTGTTCACATTTGCATCACATTAAAAAAAAGATATCTAAAGTGAAAAGCTGTCTATCCCAGTTTATCCATGTCGTTACAGTGCCATAATCAACTCGACGGTTTTTACCTGAATCATCACGGCAGCGCCGACAACCAGCAGAGCCATTAGAGCCATGAAAGCCAGCTTGCCCATATCCACCTGCCTGAGGATGAAGAAGCGAGCCCAGTCCAGTTTCTTCGCCGTGTGCGGTGGGTAGCGCATTTTGTTCACTGTTTCCATCTTCAGCTGCTTGATGAGGCAGCCTCGCAGGTGGCTCAGCTGGTCGAAGGTAAACTTGCCGTGGTAGCAGCCCATCCCACTGTTGCCTGCAGGGGGCACCATACACTTAGTTTTAAACCTGAAGTGTCAGCTAAAACTGTAATAACTGAAATATATGTATACACGTCACATTCATTTGTTTTTCTGTATTTAAAGCATATAATTCAGAACCCTACACACAAATCTCAAAAATTCAAATACAGATTTAAAAAACAAAATGAAAATAAAACCAAAAGCTGAAGCATCCGGGAATCCCAGGGAAAAACTGACGCTTTCAGTGGTCGAATTCAGCATTTAGCCACTCACATTCATCTGCCAGCATCCATAATTTACATAAAAACTGTATTTTTGAGATTTCCTTTGGGGTTCTGTGTTTTTTACACTCCAAAACCTAATCCATACTTTTTAGTTATATTCAATTCAATTGTATTTGTATAGCGCTTTTAACAATGGACATTGTCACAAAGCAGCTTTACAGAAATATATAAATTCAGGATATAAATTTTAAGTTTATGAATTGATCCCTAATGAGCAAGCCAGGGGCAAGGAAAAACTCCCTGAGACGACATGAGGAAGAAACCTTGAGAGGAGCCAGACTCAAAATTGAACCCATCCTCATCTGGGTGATGCCGGATAGTGCGATTCTAAATAAATCCCTTCTATAACTGCATACTATATGTTGTTTAAATAGACAACAGAAAAAAAACTATTTAAAATGACATGTATATAATTGAAATATACAAAATTAATTTCTCAGCTTCCAAGCTCCATAGAAATGATGCTACCATGAAATTCTATCAAATGCTTGAATGCTTCCTATATGTCAACTCTGTCTCTGGATTAAGGTAACAGTACAGTTATAATGGATAAATAATAGTGAGAAATGTTGCGACTGGGTGAAATTAGAGCATGTAGCTCATCTGCTTACCAACACCACCAAAAGGCAGAGAGGTGACTGAGAAGTGGACCAAGCAGTCGTTGGCCAAAATGCCTCCACTGGAAGTCTCTGAGATCATACGCTTGATAAGCTGAACAAAGAAAAGAGCACAAACAATAAATCATTTTGAAATTCCCTAGAACAATATCTGGCATGGTTATTTTACATAATAAATATTTGAAAATTGGATGGTGGAATTTCGTAAGCTGTAGCTGTAGTGCCTCCTAAAAACATAGCAAAACTAGAATAAACACTGGTAGCACTTTTCCAAGATTTAGAAATGTATTATCGGTGAAGGGAATGACATTGGATGATAGAATTAGCGACGTTCCGACGTGGATGTGAATGAAAACACAATCTGTGTGAATCGTTGAAACAGAGAGCCAGGTAAGGTTATGCTTTGGATGGACCACCTTCATAGAACCGTGTGTAATGCTGGCAAACTCCCATGCAGCTAACAATACTCACTAGCTAACACTGGTACATTTACATTTATGGCATTTGGCAGACGCCCTTATCCAGAGCGACTTACAATAGTGCTTTGAAATCTATCAAAAATACATTCTGATATTGGCTCACTAGGTCACAAACTAGGAATACCATCAGTCCAAAACTCTGTTGGGGAGGTAATTTTTTATTTATTTATTTTTTGTAAGTGCTAACTTAAGTACTTTATGAAGAGGTAAGTCTAAAGATGTCGTTTGAAGACTGGCAGTGACTCAGGTGTTCGGACATCTAGGGTAAAAGTGACGGTAGTGACGGTCAACTGAAAAACTCCTGAGAGCTCATTACAAAGAGAAACAGGACCGCGTAGGTGCTCTTGACCATCCTCACAGAAAGCAAATCAGTATGAGCCTACTTTCATACCTTGTGTTTATAATATTATACCATTAGTATCCACTGGCTGCTTCAAGGAGTTTCAGTGTTGTTGTGCTTGAGTGTATTTAAACGCTTGAGCTCCAATCTTCACTAATTGTGACTAATACACCTTTAACCACACCAGGGCAACCTCCACATGAACAACTGTGATTTAAACGGCTCAAATTTCCCATGTTTATCTACAATGTATTTTATGGAGACCTTTCAACAAAATTTATACCACAGCGCCACCTGGTGGCTCCCACGGCTGACTGCAAAAAGTGTCCAACGTTCCACACTTGAAGTTCTGGTGCTTTTAGCACATCTCATGTCACTGAATTTCCCAGTGTGAACACATTACTTGCACCAAGCATGTGAAGTGTGCCATTTGAGACTGTACAGTTTGTGAACAGCCATGTAGATAAAATTTGCCTGTAACAGCTACCTTGTTGTCTGAGCTGAAGATGTAGAGGGCCAGAGGTTTCTCTCTCTGGTTGATAAAGTCGATGGCCTCATCCACACTGCCAACACTCAGGATGGGCAGAAGGGGTCCAAAGATCTCTTCCTGCATGACCTTTGCCTCAGGCTTCACATCTCTTAAGACAGTCGGAGCTGTGGGCAAAGCACATGGTATGAACACCAGGCTGAAATAAAACATTAGTGTACATTTCTAATGAGTGTAGCTATAAAAGAGTCACCATTCTACCTTTGTACCATTCCAAAAATAATACACTGTAGACTGAACACTAAGCCACTTTCAAATATGTTGCAATAGAGACAGGGTCCAAATGTGAGAGCATCAGAGATAAAGGCATTTACCAATGTAGCACTCTGACTCGTCATTTTCTCCTCCCATAGCCACTGTGCTGTCCTCCATCAACGCCATCACTCTCTTGAAATGGCGCGTGTTGATGATACGTCCGTAATCCGGGCAGGTTTTGGGATCTTCTGTGTAGAATTCCTTAAAAAAAACATGAAAATGACAATCAGCTTCAATCCGGTGACGTGAATTTCTGTGAAGTTAAGGTGAACAGGTATGAATTTGAATTCATTCTCGATGCTCGGCTGTGCTTCGATACGCCTGAGATACGCAGAACCTGGAGATGTTACATGAGAGGTTAAAAAACAACAAAACTTACCAAAATTTGCGAGGATACAGCCATGGTTACCAGAACATGTAGACCTGAATTAGTTGTACACATACCTTCACATTCTTCTTTATCTCTTCTATTACTCTGTCCTGGATGCTCGGGTCACAGAGGATGTAATCTGGTGCAATGCATGTTTGACCACAGTTTGTGTACTTTCCCCAAGCAATACGTCTGCAAAATTGTAAAAGATATATGACAGTATTATGATTTAGAACACCATAATAATGATATAGTACCCTTAAGAAATGTAAACTATAACTAATATTGTAGTGATTGCTTTACTGTTATTGTTACTGATATTAAATCAATAAAATACGTTTCTAAAAATCATCTATTTGGTCAAATATCCTGGTTTGAAGAGACTCACCGACAGGCAATGGTAAGATCGCAGCTCTTATCGATGTAGCAGGGACTCTTTCCACCCAACTCCAGAGTAACAGGGGTTAAGTGTTTAGCAGCTGCCTCCATGATCACTTTCCCAACCGTGCAGTTACCGGTGTAGAAGATGTGATCAAATCTCTGCTTCAGCAGCTCCTGAGTCTCTGAGACTCCACCAGTAACCACCGGGTACATCTCCTGAAATAACCAGATGAGTTTATTTCACTCACAAAAACCTTTTTAACGGATTATAATTACGTTTTGGATTATCTTGTGGACTGTCAGCGAGACAAGACAGTTCCTGTTATCACTTACATTATAGCAGCTATAAATTGCTATAAGTCGTTCCCTCACTAGACTCTTTTTTTTTATCTCTCTTGAAGTTAATAAGACAAAAAAAAAAAAAAAACTTAGCTTGTTATATTACTGAGAAACTGAAAAACACTCCGTCTTGAAGGCTTTTCCATGTGCCATACAAAGCACTGACACTGGAGACTCCTTCCAACTGCTAAATGCGCACCTCCTCTCAGAAAACATCATCATATTAACATTTACACATGAATTTTATATCCATTTCTGTAGGACATCCACCATAAAAAAGTCCCTGTGTAAATTCTTACTACAGAAAAAAAATAACACACTACAACAAGCACATTAATATAAACCTTCTAAACCTATAACTTATTATTAACTATTTTAAATGATATGCAAAAAAATGATCACCTATGAGAATTGTTATCTCCTCTATTAGAAATTTTTAATTCTCCAAAAGATTAGCTCAATGGTATCAGTAAAAACAAAACAAAACAAAAAAACCCTTAACCCTAGATCTGACAGCCAAAATGGCTTCCTCTATACTGTCTAAAAAGCCGTATTTTCATGAAAAGGTGTAGTATTTCTCCACTATCAGTGCTCGGTGATATCGAACCTTGTCGAGGTACAATGGCAGAAGATCCTCCATCACTTTGGAAGTGTGAACACATACTTCTGATGGCTTAATAATAGCAGCATTACCTAAAAAACAAGCACATTTATTTTTTTTCAAATTATAATAAACGTATAAACCAGTGTAAAAATCTGTTAATCTTTAACGCAATAAAAATGCAAAACACGTAAACGGGTATAGCAAAAAAAAATAGCTAAGAGGATCACTACAGCGGTGAAGATACTTAGCTGAATTACTGATTGAATACACTGATTGTGAGACTTAGGCATTAGCATTTCAAATGGTGAAATCCACCAAGCACATGCTAATTTATAACACAAAAACTCCTGGAGTGAGCTCTTTCATAAAGTGCTTTTAGTATCATGAATAATGCATAAGCTGGCTGGTCGATTCAAGCTCGTCTCAAAGTTCAGACGCAGACTGAGATCCGTCTGAAAGCCTGTTGTGTAACGCGGTGAACTGTGCATGCACTAGATGTCCACGTCTACCTTTAACTTTAATGATAACAAGAGGGAGGGAACCTGAAGTGGACTCTGATCTGTTAGCAAACACAGGACTGGGGCAAAGTGAGGTAGGGAACAGACAAATCCACCACAGAATATCACTGGATTAGGGCTACAATAAAAATGTTCCACTGTGATGTGTTTTTTTTTTTTTTTTGGATCAAAATTATCACTTTTTTTAAAAATCAAAAATCACTTTTAACACAAAAAGCATTTGGTAAGGGAACATAAATGAAAAAAGCACAAACGAACCAACAGGGGGCACTGTTGCAGACACAGAAAAAAGTTATTATTATTATTATTATTATTATTAATTACACACCTCATTTTGTATTTTAAAAATTGTGTCAAAATAAAATTTGCATCACTGCTGTATGTGAAATGAACCTGTAGAACTGTTCTAGTAAGTGATTTTATCATGTAGAAATGAATTTGTCTTTCTGCATCAAAAATCGACTTGAATTGAATTTTAAAAAATTGTTGCTGGTCCATTTTTGGTCGTTCCTTGTCCACCATGATTTAGCCTGTCAATACAGTATATGTATATACAGAGAGAAACTGAAAAACAGTCTGTCCTGAAGACCTTTTCACGTGCTGTATGAAGCGCTGACACTGGAGACTCCTTCCAACTGTTAAATGCGCTCCTCCTCTCAGGAAACATCACCATATTAACATTTACACACGATTTTTAAATCCGTTTCTGTAGCGCATCCGCCGTATAAAAGAGTACCTGTGTAAGTTCTTACTACAGAAAAAAATAACACAAGCACTGGCTTGAATTGGTCCAGAAAAAAAAAAAAAAACTGTTGCTGGTGGTTCCTGGTTAGCTTTTTTTTTTAGCTGTATTAAGTTAACTTGTGTAGCTATCTTTTCGATTTCTTTTAGAACGTTATAAACTTTCACTCTGGCTGAAGGTCCATTAATTCCACGTCTTTCACCACACATAATAGTTTAAATTTAATTTATTTAGTGTTGGATGGATTTTGGAGGATTAGCAGCAGCTGCTCAGAGGATTAGCATCAGCTTGCTAGCTAGCTAGTGTGTAGCCTGCAAATTACACCTATTAGCGATTTAGCTTGCTTATGCACCATAAACAAATATGAACATGTCAGACTGTATGTTTGGATCATCAGTAGTCCCTTTGGTGTTAGCTACTCTCATGGTATGGAAATATTGTTAAAAATATGCGTAGTGGGGAAAGAAAAGAAGCTGGAAGAGAATAAAGACGATACTGGAGCTGGCTAACATGAACGAAGCACGGCTCTAATTAGCTCTCTAGCTAACGGTTATTAAGACTGTCTGAGAAAATATTACATCAGTACATGAAATTTTGATATAACCATATGGCTAAGGTCACAACACGTTCTGTCAATCTATTTGTGTTTTGTTGTCTGTTTATTGCTTGGGCTAATTTTATTCAGATTTCAGTATGAGATTAAGCTAATTAGCCACAAAGACATTTTTAAATAACTCATTTACACGTCTTTAAAAAATAACTCGCCTTTCCAAGCAGTAAAAATAAACTTCAGATGAACTACACATAAATGCTAATCCTGCGCTGAGCGCATTTCTCTCTGTGTATTACATGCTGCAGAAATGCTGGCACAGTGAGGCGGTTTGTGTTTGCGAAGGGTGGCTACTAAAAAAAAAAAAAAAACAGCAGTGTAATAGAGATAGCATATTAAAAAAAAACACACTGTGTTTCAAGTGCGTTTACACGTCACGTGTGTTTTCCATGTTTCAGAGCTCAAAGTATTTCGTAAATGTATGCAATAGGCTAATATTAGCTTAAAATGTCTACAGACACACGCTGGATACTAATACTGTATTATAAAAATGTACGTTTATTTAGGAGATTTTGGAGGATTTTAACATTAACATTAATGTTGCCCAACCTTTCCATGACCCCACGTGAAAAGCCACAGAGGCACAGCATCTGTTATTCTGTTTTCTTTATAGCCCTGAAGGCTTCACGTTCTTTTGACATGGACACAAAAGGCCATTTTGTAAGAGATGCATTCTGATTGGTCCTTTTGAACATCACTAGCATTGTCACTCACTGGAGAAGACAAAGCTGCACTGTATACTGAATGGAATAAGACGGATACGTTGCCAGGTCTACTAGGCAAGATGCATCGTATTTATTTCACAGACAGCTTTGTGAATTTTGTCTCTTTTGTTCAAGTCAGAATGATCATAAAGAAAATCACCTGCAGCGATGGCTCCGATCAGTGGCTGGATGGTGATGGCCCAGGGGTAGTTCCAGGCCCCGATAATGAGCACCACTCCCAGTGGCTCGGGGTGAATGTACACCTGATCTGAAATGGTCATCAGGTTTTTAGTCACCGGTCGTGGAGCAGCCCACTCGGCTAGCTTGCTTATAGCCATGTTGATCTCTCCCTCCAGACCCAGCGTCTCATACAGCGGGATGCCAAACTCGCTCTGTCAGCAGAAACAGCCATGCTGAATATTAGACCATTTTCCCATAAATGTACAAAAACAAATAGACAAACAGTATTTATTAAGTCAAAACATACAATATAACATTATTAATAACGTATTAAACCAGTGTAGACATTTTCCCCCACACTGGCAGGGTGATTCCACAACTGAGGTGCCATTTGGATATTACATATACTTCCAAATATGTAAATAAATGTAAAATACATTTTAAACCGCTTAAACGTCCTTCACAACAACT
Source organism: Pangasius sanitwongsei (assembly GCA_037576675.1). Taxonomy (NCBI): domain Eukaryota; kingdom Metazoa; phylum Chordata; class Actinopteri; order Siluriformes; family Pangasiidae; genus Pangasius; species Pangasius sanitwongsei. The sequence goes on along the minus strand of CM075017.1, from coordinate 2,939,223 downwards.
TACGTGCATGTTTCAGATAAATAACCTAAAACATCTACAGAATTTTTGCCCGTCCACTATATATATCTGTCCACTATAACAACGCTATACCTTAAAATATAATCAATAATATACTTGTATTATTATTTTATTAACTCTTAAACTCAATTTGTTTTTGCGTTAATGTGTGAATCACATGCTTAAAACTTTATTTTCTGAATCATCCATGTACATTTTAATCCTACAACCCTGTTACATAAACACATTCACTCCTATGAAATATCCACATATTTGTATAATATAATAAGTCACATGTTCAACAGGAAGTTGCATTGTCTGAATTTCCTGAAAATCAGGCGAGGACGAAAAGAAGTTCTCTCATTCTCTTTTCTTTATTTTCAGTGATACTGACTGACGAGGTCGCTTTGGAAGTACAACCTTGTTACTCAAATTTAATATCACAGAATGAAATAAAAGAAATAATTAATTTAGAAAAATACATTGTAAGTAAATTATTAGAATTAATATTCCTTAATTTTCTCATGTCATTAGCATTGATGTTAACTAACCACATTTTTAAAATTCTGTGCTTTTGCTAATTCTATGCCGAAGAAACCTTGTAAAAAAATTAAAAAAAAAACAAAACTCGTGTTTTGAATAGTTAAATGCATGTTTTCTTAGATTCAGTGTAGCATTTAGCGAAATGTAAAATTTCGGGCTAAATGGCGGAGCAATCGTGGAATCACCCCAATGATCTCGTAAACGAGGCACCTTTTTGAGGTCCTTCTTGAGAGCATCTGCGATGTCCTTCCCCTTCTCCACAAAAAGACGCTGGAGGTTCTTTAGCTGCGTGATGCGGTACTCTAGCGGTTTGGTGCGGCCGGTACGAAAGGCCTTCCTGGTACGCTCCACGACCTTCTCCTGGTGAGACATCCTGTGAAAAGCAGAGGCCTTTTTTTTATTTCACTATTTCTCTACTTCCTGGCACATCCTGAGCTTACTTCATTCTTGTGAATGGTCCAGAATGAGAGAAGGCCAGCTGAGGAGGATTTCCCATCCCTTAGGTCAATATCTCACACAAATCATAGCCAAAATCCATTTAAACTCATAAAAGCTGTCAGCAGGTCCAGACTCATATTCCTCTCTCGGAACTACATACCAGTTCATAGTAATTACTGAATAATATGCCTGAAGATATGGGTGATATGACAATATAGTATCAATATTGTGCTAAATTATATCACAAGCTGAGATTTTAGTTTCAGTGAAATTCTACAATACTTGCTGATGATATGGGGGTAAACAAGCAGTTGCTTAAAAGAAGTAAACATATGCATGATATTATATGAAAGTATGAAGTCTGTAGAGGTGGTGAATACTTGAGTAAATTGTACTGTTACTGTATTTAAGCACTATTATTAACACTGAATACCTGTGCAGGAGAAAAGCATTCTTTTTACTCCTTACATTTTCATTTCGACTTGCAAAGTACTCGTTACAAATCTCAAACGGCACGAGATTTGTCTTTTTTTCATTTTTTTAAATAATAAAGATGAAATATCTGCCTTTAAAATTTGCCATGAACGCTATACTAAAAAAAAAAAATCATACATCAGTGTATTTTAAATTAAGGAAACAATTTCCACTTAAGTAAAACATTTAAGATCAACAAAAACTAAATAGATAAATAATGACAAGTTTATGTTAAAACTATGTTAAAATAGAAATATGTAGCGAAATTATGAACTTAGTTTATGTAGTAACACAGACATTATATCAATATGTAAAAGCTACATAATGCCATCAATAAGTGTAAAGACGTATGTTGAGTTCAGTCTGGTAAATTAAATTTTGTAATTTAGCTAATTAAATTTGCTACCAAGTTAAGATTTGTGAATTAGGTTGCTAAATTAGCTAGCTAGTTAAGTTTTGTAAATTATCTAGTTAAATTTGCTAGTAAGTTAAGGTTTGTAAATTAGTTTTTTAGGTTAGTTAGCTAGTTAAGTTTTGTAAATTAGTTTGTTATATTACAGAGCAAGTTACATTTCGTACTTTGTTAGATTAGTTAGCTAGTTAAGATTTGTAAATTAGCTAATTAAATTTTCTAGCTAGTTCCATTTTGTGAATTAGTTTGTTAGATTACATAGCTAGTTCCATTTTGTGAATTAGTTTGTTAGATTAGTTAGCTAGTTATGTTTTGTAAATTAGCTAGTTAAATTTTCTAGCTAGTTCAGTTTTATGAATTAGTTTGTTATATCACATAGCTAGTTAGATTTCGTACTTTGTTAGATTAGTTAGCTAGTTAAGTTTTGTAAATTAACTAGTTAAATTTTCTAGCAGGTTAGGTTTTGAAAATGAGCTTGTTGGATTACATAGCTAGTCAAGGTTTGTAAATTAGTTTCTTGGATTACACAGCTAGTTAAATTTCATAAATTAGTTTGCTAGATTGGCTAGCTAGATATGCTTTGTAAATTAGCTAGCTATTTCCAAAAGGGCTATTAAGAATTAGTGAAGTCAAATTCCAGGTTTGTCTGAGTTACCAGAATCGGTTCCTTATGATTGCTTAGAGAACTACTTAGTCATGCAGGATCAGGCATGATGTACTTTATCAGTTAAAGATACTCACTCTTAAATACTTGAGTATGTTGAAACATAGATACTTTCACACAAGTAGAGTTTTGCCTCTAGCTTATAACTGCGTAATATTTAACACAGTACCCATCCTTTTACTTAAGTACAGTTTCTCTGTAAAGCCATTAAACCATAATGTAAACCAAAAAGCTGTAATAACTGTTCCAGCTCTCCTCTTTGAATCTAGTGAAGTGTGAAGAATCCTGTAGACAGGAGTAAAACCCTACTCCGGGGCGAAGAGAAACGCCTCCTCAGAGTGACTGCTGCTGGATTCTGCAATACCTCTTAACTCTCATGTGTAACAGTCTAGCCAGGCATGTCGCAATAACATGTCTAACAGCCAGGAGCTGAAACATCTGGACAGTGCAGACACATTACAGTCCAGCAGCAGCAGCAGCAGTAGCAGCAGCTATTTTCCTCCATCCTGCACCCTCTGTCTTTTTCACTTCACTTCAGTAAATGGAGGCAAGGCGCCGTTGCTCTGCTGCGTCATGTGACGTTTGTTTGGGTGACAGATTACTAGCTGTATAGCGGATATCCATCTGCACCTTAAAGCGGGGATCATCAAGCACACAGGCCTTTAAAGAGCATCACAGCACGCTGAAACAACTCGGAATATTGTTTACATCCAGTCAGCAATGTAACCACACACACACACACACACACATTTCAGCTGACCTCTGGGAATGATTAATACTTAAACACAAGCTCTTCCTTTTTTCAGCTCAGAAAACACGTCATGTGTCTATCACACGGAAACAACAAGGAACCCAGTGGATCCGACATAAACACAGTGTAACGCTGCTGATTAAAATGTTACCGCACTTCTGTTCCTGTCCCCTTCCTGTCCTCTTCCTGTCCTCTCCACAGCGCTGACTCACTCAAGCTTCTCGGTGCTGCAGCGGCCAACCGTGGAGCACGCGATCAGCCCGTTAACGGCAGCACGAGCGCGGTGGGCGGGGCTATGAGCAAGAGGCGGGGACTAAGCCTATATACCGACTACAGTCTGTAACATAGAGTGTAAATATGATGTAGGATGAATAAACAGTGTTGTGTAAAAGTTTTTATTATTTTATTTATTTATTTTTAATACATACAGGGTGTCAGGAAAAATCAGGAACCAGTGAGAGTACCAAGAAGCACTATGTCTAGCATTAAAAAAAAAAAAAAAAAAATCCAACCTTAATGCCATTATTCACCTGTATATAGGAAAAAAACAAACATAAAATAATTAGCTAGTTAATTTTGCTAGCGAGTTTGGTTTTGTAAATTAGCTAACGTGTAAATTTGTAAAATAGTTAAAGTGTACATTTTCTAGAAAGTTAAGTTTTCAAAATTAGCTAGTCACATTTGCTAGCAAGCTAAAGTTGGTTAATTAGTTTGTTTCATTAATTAGCTAGTTAAGTTTGGTAAATTAGCTAGTTACATTTGCTAACAAGTGTCACTGAAATATTTAATTTCTTTAAAATATTAACTATTAAATATTACATTTCTTTAAATATTTCATGTCCAAATATAAAAAATAAGTGTAAACAAATAAGTAAATAAATAATAAATACAAAATCACGTAGATATAGTTGAATTACTCCCCAAAAAAAGTTCCTGACTTTTTAGACACCTTATAGATGTTTATTTTATCTCTGTGCATTATTGAGTCAGTGAGTGTAGCTTCTTCAGGACCTAGTTCTGTTTGAAAATAATCTAAAAAAAATATTTTTTAAATATAAAATAAAACAACATCAATTACTAGATATTAATTTCTTTATATATATATATATATATATATATATATATATATATACACACACACACAGATTTGGCCACACCTAAGTTTTTTGCTATCTCTCTTATAGATTTATGTTGTTTTTTCAGCCTAATGATGGCCTCCTTCACTTGCATTGAGATCTCC
>CM075017.1:2867354-2934604 GCA_037576675.1 Pangasius sanitwongsei | reverse complement strand
AAATACTACCGGACCTGACTGTGTGTGTATATATATATATATATATATATATATATATATATATATATATATATTGCAATATAATAATAATAATTATTATTATTTATCAGCTAAAATAAAAAAAATAGGGATAATTCAGTTATAATTTGTGCAAAAGTCTTAGACACATGCAAAGTGATGCTGTAAAGCAAAGATGCCTTCAAAAATAATTAAATGTATCTAAATTTAAGAAAATACTATAAAGAGCAGTAAACAGTAATAACATAAACAAAGTCAATATATGGTGACAAGGCAAGTATAAGGAAATTGTCTGGAAAGTTTTACTGACTCAATAATGCAGAGGTCATAACATCTGTAACAAAATATGTACTAAAAATAGACTTTTGCACAGTACTGTATATAGTTTTTCAATTACCACATTGTCTAAGCTTTCATGCCATAATAAAACACAAGCCCCCAATACATGATTCATTTTTGAAATCCTCATGGTGTTGACTGTCTAAATGTGAATCGTATAAAAAAAAAAAAAAAGCTTAAATGTTTATCAAGACTGTCTGAAAACCATTTTAAGGACATCTTGAAAATGATTAAATAATAAACATATGTAGATGATTTGAACTTACATGATGCTTTTTTTCTTAGACTAGTAAGAATATGCATTATATATATGTTTTACAAACGTATGAAAAAAAACCCCCAATGCTTATGTAATTTTTTTCTACCTTTTTGGGGTCAGCTTCCAGTTTGGTGCTGACCACACCACGTAATATGATGTTACATGAATTAAGTCACGTTATTTCTATCATGCTGCTCTGCTGCAAGAGCTTAATGACATCATTTTTTGAATTTCACTTATCAGGCCAGGAAAAAAATGGTGCTAAGTTAAACCGTCCAAATCTGCCTGATGTCAAAGCGTACCTGAATGCACCCTATCTAATCTAAATAAGCATAGCATGTGGCATAAAAGAATGCAAGAATAAAATACATGTAATAATATTACTAAAAAAAAACAGCTATAATCTTTAACTGTTCCGTTCTACGTGAGCAGCACTGAAAAGGAATTCATCTGAATCCCAAACACAGCTATTCAAACATAGATTTGACACATATTTGTGTGTCATGTGTCAGAGCACTAAGCCCTCTCTCAGTGAAAAGTTTTCCCATGGCATAATTTTGCACCTGAATCAAAAATTCAAAACCCTAAAGTGAGCAAACTGGCAGGTCAGTTTGAGATTTCGCTGCAGGCCTCCAGGAGATATTGTGATGTGTTGCCACATCAAACAGAGCTCAGGATTCACGTGTTTGCATATTGTGAAGGAAGGGGAAGCTCCGTGGACGTGGCACGTCATGAGCACCTGTGTGTCAGAGCTGTGCCCTCAGACGTGGAAAAAAAACACAAGGAGTTCTTTGCACTGAGGTCAGTATTTCCTAAAACACACACACACACACACACACACACACAGTATATATATACATTATTACTAGGTGCAAATAATATGAAGTAAAAGTTCACCATTAAAAATAACTAATTGATCTTTCTGCTACTTCCTTGTGTAATGTATAAGCAAATTATAATTACTACATCCAGACACAATTTTATTTAGTGCATAAAATATTGGAAGTCTCCTACAGGAGAATACCCTAGAGGAAAATTTCCTTGCTTAAAGGTCTCTCTTTGATATCTCACTAGATTTAATGAGTTACTTACTAGTGTTTCATTTAGATGTCAAGAATTTCACAAATGTTTATCCTTAAAATTCCTTAGGAGAAATAGAACAAAATAGAACTACATTTTCTCTGTAAATTTAAACCGCATTGTGTCCAGAAAGTCAGGAACCGATGGGAATATGTTGAGCAAAAGCCGCAAATACATGACACAGTGGCTGAGAAGATGTGTAGAGTGCAAGGGTGAACGCTTAGAGCATATGTTGTACATAATAAATACAAAAAAAAGTATATGCAGTTTTACTCTCATTGCTTCCTGACATTTTGGACACCCTGTAGAATATCAAAAACACACTAGTGTACTTCTCTACAAATATACTCAGAAATGATAGTATTGCAAATGTAAACTGTACATCTTTGCAAATATACATTAGTATGCTTGTATTAAACAAGTGTTAAATCACTAACTTGCCAGATCTGAGAGCAGTGTGTGATTTGTACTGAAACTCTGTAAACCAAGAGACATAGGTGAGGTTACTGTCTTTTGTCTCAGCGGAGAAATCTGAGAGACAGGAGACCTAAGTAAAAATCTCTTTTTATTTCCATTTGAGCTCCTTGCTGTCTAGGGGAAACTACAGAGATAAGAAGAAGACTTCTTTTTAGATTTTGTTCCATGAGTTGTGACCAAGCGAAGAAGTGTATGAGTAACTGAATAACAGCTAAATATGTAACAGCTAAACACAGCCAGAGACCAGGGCTTAAATCATTATCTGTTCCTGTTATGTCCCCACCTCGCAGCAATTTAATAAGTATTTATCACAACTAATCTGTGCATGTGCACAAGGTTCGACTTTATAGCTGTGAAAGGGGTTAAATGATGGTCAAAGGCAACGTTGTGTCAGCATTAGCTGTTCAATATTTGATGGAACATAATATAAGATAACAAACACACAGATAATAGACACACAAGATCATAAGCTAAAACGTAAGATAAGACACAGAACCACAGGAGGTCCCAGTGCTATTTGTAATTAAAATATCTGTGAAATGGCCTGAGGATTGAGGCTCACTGATTGAGCTTTGTGGAGTAGGAGGTCAACCAGACATTGTCCACACCATAATGTATGATATGATCCATTACAGAGTCTAACTTTTAAGTTTCAATTTTAGTAAGTGGAAAATACTTGAGGAATTGTATTTTAATTTGGGGTGTTTATACTTTATACATAAGTATTATTAAAACGGATTACTTGTACGCTAACTTAAAAACATTTTCAAGAAAAAAACATACTGTTTATTCCTTACATTTTTACTTAGATCTTCAAAGTACTTGTTACAAATCACGAAAAACGTTTTTTTTTCTGTCTCTTATCCAGCTATCGACAATGCACTGTACATCAATCAAATGGGCTCAGTTTAGCGTCCAATCATTTCGTTTTAGCATCCAAAAAAGTTCTTCAATGTAGAAATCAAGAATTTGTAGAAATCAAGAAATCAATGTAGAAATCAATTATCAAGAATCTTGCCAATTCATCATCTGCTACACAGTGTAGTTAGCGCTATAGCTATCTGTGTGCTCTTGAAGATGGATAATCCACCAGACATGCAGTGTGGAAGTGGAGGATGAGCGCCCCTGGCCCTACCTCACTAAAAACCTTTTAATATGCTGGAGTAAGCAAAGACTTGTATATAAAACGAAGCGTCTCCTTCGCCTCCCTAGAAGGCACGAACTCCATGTCATTTGAAAAAAAGCATGTTGAGATTTAGGTTTAGCTAATTTGCTAACATTAACTGACTGTCTTCTTTGCTAATGCCAGGTTAGATTAGCATTAGTTCCAATAATGTAACTGGTTACACAGTAAGTCAGATTCTAGCTAATGGTAATTATTGGTTATTTACACAATATTTTATGTCTGATTAATTGTTAGCAAACTACATAGCATTAGTCATGCTTATGAGAAGAAAACTTACAGAGATTGAATGATGGCGTAATACGAAAATGGCGTAGTTGGTGTAGTTTTAGGTAAGTAATAATAAAAGTTAATTTGCATATGAAAACGTGACATTACTTATTTTTGAAACATTTAAAACATTACTTTTTATGGTTTAATACTTAAGTACATCTAAAGGTAGCAACTTTTTACTTTCACTTGAGTACATTTTGCCACTTTTAAGTGAATAGGATTTTGACACATTATCTATACTTTCACTTCAGTATAATTTATCAGTAGTTTTTAAATCACTGCCAACTGAGTCATGTGACCTGCAAATTGACCTGACTAGCTTCTTTGTGGACTAGTACTTATGCAAAAAAAAAAAAGTACCTATCAGTAGCTTAATGAAATGTATCCTTTCAGATCTCTTGGGATTTTTTTTATTAATTTATATAATTTGTAAATATAATTTATATTTATTTGATATGAACAGTATCAAAATTAAAGACAAGATGAACTGTTTTAGACAGTTAAGACTCGTTCGGCCAGCAGATGGAGCAGCTGTCTGTCTCATCATGCTGCTCTATGAATGCACAGAGGTCAAAAAATGACGTAATTCCGAGTTTAAGTACTTGCAGCACGAAATTAAACAGATATCATTAGTCATTAAGTAAGGAATAAAACATGATGGGCCATGCTGTTATAGAAATTTAATCCACGATATTCCACACCGCAGTGGTGGTATGACGCAGTCTGTCACCGTGTCGTTACTGTTACCATCCAGAATTAGACCTCATCAGGCCAGATTAGACTTCATCAAAATACCCAAGGGTAGTCATATGTATAGGAGTTGTATATTGAAGTTGCAATATGCAAATAATGAATATGAGCTCAAAATGCAGACTTTCAGCTTTAATTTGAGGATATTTTCATCCAAATGTGGTGAACAGTGAGGAAGTACAGCACTTTTTATATTTTAATATCTTGTGTCTAATGATCAGGAGCTCATTAGACACAAGAAAAAAATCATTAATAAATAGAGAAATGATCGCAGCCACAGTAGTACATCAGTTAGTTTATTATGTGGTAATTACATATTTAAAAGCTTGTTATTTTACATAGTTGGTGGTTCTCACTCTTAAACAGTGAATCGAAATGAAAGATAACAGCAAAAAAAAAAAAAAACCCAAGCGACAGAGTGTTGAGAGACAGGGAGAGAGATATACACCATCAATACATGTGTTAGCATGTACATGATACATGTTTGATTTGAAAAACTGGCTCCTACATGTTGTTTTTAGACATGAGGAGAGATGGAGAAAGTCATTTTTCCAGGATCTCATGATTAGTACAAAGAACAACTTTCACAATTAACGTTCATCGTGGACTTCTTACTTCAGTCCTGTAGCAGCCGTGATTAGATTACAGTCTCATGTACTAGCATCTCAGTAATCATTTTCAGCTTTGAGGTCAAAGAGACATTTTTTTTTATCTTTTCTCTGCCAGCTCCTTCTCTTTACATCCCAGCCAGTACTTGCCAATGGATCTCGGGTACGGAGGGTTTGCATAGTCAATGCGTTTGGTCTGGAGATCCACTCTGTAGTATTTATCTGAATAAAAAAAAAAAGTTAAAGGTTTATTAGAACAAGCAATTAATAAATCAAAAAGCTTAAAATAGCCTACTACATTTCTTACAAAGAGAGTATTACTAATTATGCAAGATATGTCCATTTTGGCCTTAATGTAAATTTGATGGATTGCTTTTTTGGTAAACATTCACGGTAAAAAAAAAAAATGATGTAAATTTACAGTGTTGATTTCACAGCCAAATTCTGTTTTATTACTTTAATAAATTTGTTAATGATTGGCCGATAACAGCAGTGCATTGATTTAGTGTAAAATACCAGAAAACGCAATGCATTGTGGGATATCTAACGTTTTAGGCAGGAGTGAGAATGATACACTGCAGAAAATTACGTCTTAGCAAAGTGAAAATATCTTGAATATCATCACATTCATCTAGTATTTCCTACTACAGTATAAGATTACAATAAACCAGATATATAATTATTAAACCCATTTCTAGAGATTTGTACTAATTTGAAGCTTTATGGCAGATAATTTTGCTTCTTTCTAATAATAAATGCTTCAAATTAGCAAAATTGTCTGCCAATAGAACAAGACTATTTCAAGCGAGTGAAATAATGAATAAATGTCTAGAAATAGGTTCAATAATCTTTTAATTGGTTTTCTGTGATCTTATAACAGGAAATGCTAGAAAAATCTGACTATATTTACGATATATCGACTTGATAAGATTCTCTTTGTGTTGACGGTTACAAACTCAAAGACCAGAAGGTTGTGAGTTCAAATCCCAGCACTACAAAGCTGCCATGGTTGAGTCCTTGGGCAAGAGCCTTAACCCTCAACCGCTCGGTTGCTAAGTCACTTTGGATAAAAACATCATGAACAAATGTAGTGGCTTATATTTTATTTTAAATATGTACTGTAAAAAGTACAGTAATCACCTGTAAATGTATTACAGCATTTTACTGTAAATATGTTTTTCAACTTTACTGTACATTTTTACAGTGTTCCTATTAACAGTTTGCACTTCCTCAATACTTTCCCTATACTAATTAGGTAGAGAATACCTTTCTGGAAGAAGTAGACATTTTGCACAGGCGTTGCTTTCTCCTGCACTAGCTCCAAATCAGCGTAGTCCATGCTGTCGTAGCTGTAGTCGTATTGAGACGGGCGCTGTCCACGGCCCTTCTTTTGACCTTTACTTCGCCTTTCTGCTCCAAAATACCTTCTCGAAACAAACATTAACTTACAGTATCTCTTTGCTTTTCCATATCTACTGTACCACAGGATATCTACAGTATATTGTTTAATAACATCAGTTACACTGTAAAAATGTCGTTTTATGACAGCATACACCAGAACTACATTATAAGTCAATAATTATTAAAAGATTATTATTAAAAGGATCTTAAAAAAAAAAGAATACTTTTTTTTTTAAATAAAAAGGCTACACTGTAATAGATTGCTGTAAATTTTACAGTAATTTACTGACAATTTGGGTTGCCAGTAAAGTACTGTAAAATGTACAGTAAACAACTGTAAAATATATTTACCATAAAGTAATGTAATATCTTAACGTTGTATAAAATGACACATAACGCAGCACAGTTGCTCATTTGGCGGATGCAGGATACAACTGTGTTGAAGGTTACGGGTCTTACCCAGCCATGACAGCTTGGCAGTACTGGGATTTAAACACACAACCTTCTGAGCTGTGACTCAAAGCCTTGATCACTGAGCCACCACAACTACTCCACAACACCACCGCAACGAGCTTGCATTGACTCAACTACTTCTAGCACTGAATTAACACCACCAAATGAATCAGGGCAAGCTAGGTATGCTAGCTGTGGTAGCTCAGTGGTTACGGCTTTGAGTTGTAGATAAGAAGGTCATGTGTTCAAATCCCAGAACCAGCAAACTGCCTTGATTGGATCCTTGAGCTCAGCTGTATCCTGCATCAACATACTGGGTTATGTGTTATTTTATACTACGTATGATATTATAGTACTTTACTGTAAACATGTTTTACAGTTGTTTACTGTAAATTTTACAATATTTTACTGGCAACCTTTGGCAACCTAGGTTGCCGGTAAATTACTGTGAAATCTACAGTAAATTTTTACAGTGTTCTGTAATAGTGTAAAACTCTGCATCATAATCTTGATGCTAAAATGGCTAAAACTACTCAGATTTCTGCACCTAAAACAGAAGGGTCTTTCATAAAAAAAAGTACGTACCTCTCTTCATAATCCAAGCCAAGATCTTCCCAGAAGAATGAACGGCTGATTCTGTGTCCTCGGCCTCTGCCCTTTCTCCTGCGACCACCTCGGGTCCTGCCACGTCTACCTGTAGCTACAGTAGGTGAAAGCGAAGGCGCAGGTGAAGAAGAGGGTATGGAGCTCAGGTACAGCCGGCCCACCATTGCAGCATCTATTGGAGGTTTCATGCCCACCCAGTCTCTTGCAATGAAGCGTGGCCCTTTGTGATGTCCTGATACTGGACAGGACAGGAGTGACAGGAGACAAGTTAATAACATTTGGCTTTATGAATATAGAAAGGCAACGTGTTATGGTAGGCTCACACTTACAGTCTTGGAAGAGCGAGGCAAAAAGGTCATCCCAGTTGTAGTCACAGTACAGGTCAGTGTAGCGAGTAAAGAGAACGGATGGGGAGGCTTTGGTCATATGGACACAATCCTTGTGCGATGGCTGGTGCTTGAACTCGTACTGGTAATACCGATCACCTATGAACCCAGTAACAGAGAGATGGCACTACTGTAGTCCACACAATTGTACAATAGTAACACTCCTGTTTTCATTAAAATGTGGCTTCATTACATTCATATACAAGTACACCACTTCTCAGTGTCTCTGAGGATTCGTACACTCTTGCAGGATATATTTGTAAAAAAAAATTACATTTTGTGGTAAGGTGAATAAAAAATGGAACCAGAAATAATTTTCTAATACTATATACTGAGTCCGAGACTGGGAGCCAAGAGAGCAAAATTGGCTGTGTTCTCTGGGTGGGAGGAATGGCATACTCTCTCTCCCCTGTCAATCACAGCGACACTAGCCAATTGTGGGCATCTTTGAGATCGTGTATGCAGAAGGGGGTAGATAGCGCTTTCCTCTGAGTGTGGTGCGCTACAAAACACAGATGTGCTGGCTGGCTTCATGTGTCTTGGTAACTGTCATATGATAGAGAGAGCTGGTTGGGTGGGAATTTGCCAAGACCAAAATAGGTGAAAAAAACCCCGAAAATAACCCTGTGCAGTTGTATACACTTACCTCTTCACTAACTGTTAGCATAGTTTTCAGAGTTTGTGCGTGCTACATTTGTTTTTTGACCTGTGCTACAATTGTAACATCTGTTATAACTGTATCTTGCTTGTATACTGACTTGCATAAATAGTTGCAGTCAAAAGCAAAAAATCCAAAATCCAATGGCGATTTTGTCTACACACCTTTAAAGAAATACACTTTCTCCTTTTTGTGGTATGCTGCAGCAGGAATGGCAAATGCAGCATCAACATCATCTGGAATCTTCTCAAACCCCACTGAGATATCTCTCGGGTAATCTTCATCCAGGACGTCGCCATCGAAGCGCCAGTACTTGTTACCCTGAGTGATGTTATACACCATGTCAAGTGGAGGTTTTCATTCATTAAATTCATTTTAAATGTCTCATAGTGGAAAGTCTGCGTGACTAGATTAAGTGACAAGATTAAGATGCACGTTCAGATACCTAGATTTACTTTACAAGAAATTCAACATGACCTGTAAACGAAAAATCTTCTCAGTAATCAGTTTTCTCTCAGTTAGAAATGATTGTTCCAGTTCAACACAGAGTGTGTTTAAATGTACAGTATATTAATAATATGACCATTATTTGATTTTGGCAGTTGCCATGTTTCTGTAATGAAAAAATTAAGGACAGTGTACGACAAATTTGGATCACAAAGTCATTATGGTTTTGTCAGCATGACAATTTTATGTTAGTTACTAAATCATTACACTATAGTCAACATAGTAGGTTTTTTTAATAATGATTAATTATTACTGAAGAACTACTTTGGTAACACTTAACTACTTAGTAAGTACTTAAGCATTAATTAAGGAACAGTATTGTTGTGTTGCCAGATTATTTGATATGACTAAAAATACTCCAAGACACCGTCCTTAACTCCTTTTTGAAACCAATTATCTTCTCTGTTAAAAATGTTGGCTCTAGTTTACCAAAGAACGACAATTTAACCATTATTTCAGGGCCGTGCCAGAAAATCCTTGGTATATCTGAACTGTACTTGATGTACTGTACTGGAAATGTGACAGAATTGTGGTAGAATATTATATACCTTGAATATATAACTCTTCCCTTGGCAGTTAATTCGAGTAAAGGCAGCATCGATAGGACCAGGAATGCCCCACACATCCTTTATGAGTTTGGGATAACCCGGCATCACTGACTTCTCATCCAGTTCAAAGAAGTATTCACCTAGAGTGTAGCACACAAATTACAGACATGTGTTCAGTTCATATTCGTACAACTGTGGATGAATTTTATGACTTGATAAGTCATCATAGCCAGTATTCTCACCCCTGAAGGCATAAATCGATCCGTTCTTTATCTGCAGGAAGGCATCAAATGATTTTCCACTGCAGGTTTCTGCTTCAGGGTCGAGAATTGTGGTGGAGATATGGGTGATGGTGGTAGGGATTATTGTGGTATTCGCTGCTGTCACTGTATTCAGAGCCACATTGGAACTCACTGCTGAGGTCACATTTTCCTCAGGAAGGTCAAACACATCTCCACGGGAAACTGGAAATGAAAAGCAAATTAACCTTAGATTTAACCTTAATAGCTCTGAGATATACTATGTGCAGTTGTGTGTTATCCTGAGTACTTACTTTTAGTTCGGCATGTGGTATCATAATCTATACAGCAGCTTCCGTAGTACTTGCACAAAGTGTCACATTGGCATTTCTGTGTGGGGTCAAAGCCATTCTGACAACGTCCAGCACACGACTCTATGTAACAGGGTAGTGAGTGCATTTCGGACGTAATGGCAGCATTTAAGACATAACAATAAGCTCAAAGTAAATCTACTTTCACAATCCTGTAAAAGGATTTTATAATTAAAAAATTTAAATGATAAAATTATATAATATAATAATATAACTTGATGAAAAGTTTTATGTATCAGGCAGTCACCGAAGGTCGACTTGTGGTGTGGAAAGTATAAAAGCTGTAATTTACATAACTAAGTTAAGTAAATAACATCAGAAGATCACAAAGAAGCAGCAATCATAGCTATCTGGGGTGAAAAAAACGCAAAAGAAATAAGCGGAGGAGAAGAAAAGTTCCCAAAACACTGCTATGTTTTAATTAATATGAATTCATTGAATTTAGTCCATTTGTCTGCATTCTTGCTTCTGCTTGTTATTGTAATTGAAATGGAAAATGTTAGTGGCTAACTAGCAAGCTAGCTAAAGTGTTAACACATTAAGCTGCTAGCTTGTTACTAACAGTAGCCTGTTGACTTTAAAGATAATCACCAGTCGAGTGGTTGAAACGCTAATCATCTACAGTTCTACAATCATAACTGGTGTAGAAAGGATTTTCCTGAGCTCAACTCTCCCACCTTGCTAATGGTCATTTTTCAGGTGCTATAAGGAAATATTTTTGGGCGTCGTCTGTGTTAGAACCAACTGAAAGTGTTGCAATCTGCTTATTCTTAAAATGTTTTTATTAAACTGTTTATTAAACCTCATCCAAGATAAAGAAGTACTGTTCATTCTTGCATATAAAATAATATGATTAGTGTGTCTGCAGGGCCCCTGAGTAAATCACCACTTACAGCTCCAAAATGTTCCTAGTGACCTAGTGAAGTTAAAGCCTAACGGTTAAAAGTCAGCAGTATACTCTGTTAGCATCTTCTAAAAAAATATTCCTAAAATATTGTTTTAACAGTTAAGTGTAGAGCTAAATTATTCCTAATTTTCTATGCCACTTTGCTGCTACCTTGCTGTATTGTCTTGGCTTTGCTCGTCTTCCATAGTTCCACCCCAAATCCTAAAAAATAAGTCCACAAACACGTACAGCCATAGGATATTCCTGCCGGAGCCACTTACCTTCTGCAGCGAAGGATGTTGCCGCTGAAAGCAAAAATAAAACCACTAATTTCATGTTGAGAAAGTCATGTGCTGTGTCTCTTCAACTCTTGCCTACTGTGTAATCAGTGGTTGGGGTTTTTTTGTTTTTGCAGTTTTGCAGCAATGTGTTCAGGGGATTGATTGCTTCAAAAGTCACCAGACTGTTTGTTTTGTGTGATTTACTGGAGTAATTATTAATTAGCTAAGCCATTAGCCAAGAGTTCTGTGCTAAGAAATCCTGTAAAGACGGTTTCAGAAATATTGAAATGTAAATTAAATTTTCTAAACATAACAGTGAAAGCAGTAAACAATAAAATGAAATCAAACAACATTTGACCACCCTTTGTCTTTAAACTTGCAATTCTCTTAGGGACTTGGCTGCACAATTGTATTTGGTAATCAGATAGCAAATTGTTTGTGGGCCTTATCTGGTTGAATTTAGGTCCACATGCCACCATGGCCCACTCCCCTCGAATGGCCCTTAAACTCATGCCAGAGCTCAGCCTAATGCTGTTTCACACAAGACTGTGAAAAAAAACTGTGCCAGAATTAAACCAGAAGGGCCTAAAGTAAGCCAGATCTCGCCCAGATTTTGTTGTATTTTCTCCGAGGAGACTGGAGAATGTTTTCTGGAGAATGTTTTTTCCAAGGAGACCGGATAATTCTTTGATAATACGCAAAATTCTGTAACAATTACATTTTTGGAAAAATCAGTACTTGAAAATGACTAAAAGTTGCTTTTTCTTCTGACATAAAATAACCATACAAGACAAACTGCATGCAGACTTTTGGACTTTTGCACTATACATTAACAAGTAACCTTGAGTTATGATAATAAAAAAATAATTTTATTACTAGGCACAGGCACTGAAAATTGAAATACAAAAATAAAGAGAGCTTTAGTTTAATCATTATGGCAATGACCTGAATAACTTGAGCTCTGTGTTACAGTAAACAACCACTTGCGATTCCAATTTATTACCTGTGTGTTGACTATTTCCTCTTCCTTGCCCTTGTACACACTTAAAAAAAAGGGCCTTTAACCTCTTAAAAACTTTCATAGATAAAGTCCTTTACAATCACTGTGCTGATTAATAGTATTCGTAAAAATACTTCTTTTTTTTTTTTTAAGCAGGACATTGGTCTGAGAAAAATATGGAGATGAATGTTTTCACAGAAAAGCTGCCATGTTCATTAGGGTACTGTGACTATATGGAAAATAAAATCATATTATGTTCTAAATAAATTATCATTCCTTCTATCACTTTGGACATTTAGAACATTACAATACAGTATTTATATAAATTATGTATTTGTGAAATCTTTGATTTTTTAAAAATCTGACACAGAACTGGTAATTTGTAATTTCCTTCAACAGTGTTATTTATTTATTTATTTATTTTTAATGAGACATGAAAAATCTGCTTGTATTTCATTCCGTCGCTGAGGCCTTGAACCATGAGTAATGACCAAACAACACAGAACAGAAAAAAACATAGTTCTCTCTCTCTCTCTCTCTATCTCTCTCACACACACACACCCACACACACATATTGATTAAAGCCATTAAAGTCATACAGGTGCTGGTCAAGAGCTTAAGTTAATGTTCACCTCAAACATCAGAATTGGGAAAAAAATATGATCTCAGTGACCATGGCATGTTGGTGCCAGACGGGCTGGTTTGAGTAATGTAGAAACTGCTGATCTCCTGGGATTGTAACACACAACAGTCTCTAGAGTTTACACACAATGGTTTAAAAAAAAAAAAAAACATCTAGTGAATTCTCTGAATGGAAACACCTTGTTGATGAGAGAGGTCAGAGAAGAATGGCCGGACTGATTCAAGCTGACAGAAAGGCTAGAGTAACTCAAATAAACACTCTTTACACCCGTGGTGATCAGAAAAGCATCTCAGAACACACATGTCGAAGCTTGAGGCGAATGAGCTACAACAGCAGAAGACCAAATCATGTCCCAGTCCTGTCAGCCAAGGTTCAATCTTCAGAGATTCAGGATTCAAATTCAGCATTTCACGTTGGATTATATAATACCCAAGGAACAGGAACACAACAGAAAGGAACACACTGCACAGGTCAGGCCTCAATAGTGTCGAAACACTGGATGTCTCTGACCTTTAAACAGATTTAAACAAGCATAATGTATCACTGCATGACTATCACAGACCCAAAAGAATGTCGATTAATGGGAGCGCATGATGATAGGGTTAGGAGTACCAGCTAATCATTAATAATGATATATCAATAGTCTAATTCATCTGTGTTTATCTGTATATCCTGACTATGTACTTCCAACTATATATCCTTGATACTGCATTAAGCATTAAGCATTAACCTCAGCTAATTAAAAATGACCTTCTACTTTCCACTTAAAGCCATGTTAGGTTTAGAAAAAGACCATTTTTTGAAAGGTTTGGGTCCCTATGCCCAGTAGACAGCATTTGAAAACGAGTAGTCAAGTTCAATGGCCTCAATCAATGAACTATCTGTGAATGAACTGCACCTCCACTCAATTAGCCATTTTTCATCAGTTTTCATCACCCTGTAGGCAGTAAAGGGGCAGCAGACAGACTGTTAACCCTACAACAGGGCCACATTAAGTTGCTGACTCTTCCCTCTAATGAGCCCATGCAATTGGGATAACTCTTACCAGATTAGAAAGGTGAAAGCATGTGTCAAAACTGTTGTCTCTGCTGTGGAGCAGAAGACTACTTTGAAGGTAAATACGCCAACTGACAGTGAAAAGACAAAACTTACTCACTGGGGGCCTCTAGTGTGAGAAATGGCTCTTAGTTAAAGGGTTATATTTATTCTATTTATTCTGGTGCCAAGAAAGTTGTCCCGGATCTTGCACTTTTTAAAGAAAGCCCCTAATTACTCTATTCAGGCTCAGCATTTGCAGAGTAGATGTTGCCTTCATACCATGTACTGGCACTGTGAAGATTTGGTAAGGTGTTTTGGCATTTAGCTTATAACCTGCTTTTCCTTCTGTATTTGTGGAAACACATTAGTTAGTTGTCAATTTTCCTTTGTTTAAGCTAACTGGGCCATAGGCTCAGTACTCCAGTCATCCCTGCCCTGGCATTTCTTTCCAGCTGGCTCCAGTCATAGTTCTGTGTCTTGGCACCAGGTCTTGGCACCGGATATTGCGTGGTCATCCACTTTTCTGGTTGATTTGGGGATTCTTGCGGAACGTATGGCCCATCCATCTCTGTCTTTCTCTGCTGGCTGCTGTTTTGTCCGCTAGCAGAGATTTTCACTCCTAAACGTGATTTTTCCTTTGGATCTGTAGGATTCTCCTTAGACAAGTATTGATGAAGTTCTGGAGCTTTTTGGTAGTTGAAACCATGGTCCACTGCATTTCTAAGGACTTAGTAAGGACTGATTTGACATTGGTGTTAAACTATAGAACCTTGGTGCAGAGAGTCAGTTCCTAGGAGGTGTTAAAACACTCCCTCTTGCCAGGACAAATTCTCCATGGCTTGGCAGGATCCCTAAATATAATAGATCCATTGTGTATTGTGAAGCGGGTCTACTTGGAGTTAGGTTACCTAGACATTAAATGCTGGCAGGTCTACCTAGAGTTAGGTTACCTGGACATTAAATGTTAGATGGCTAAGCTTTAACAAGCAAATTAATTCAGTAGTGAAAGGTGGTTGCTGCTAGCTCAAATCCATTTCCAAACTTAAAACTCTTCTTTCTGCTAGAGACATGGGAACTTTTATACATGCATTCATTACATCTCATTTGGAGAATTGCAACACCCTCTAACTGTGAATCTCACAAGGAGTTTTATCCTGTTCACAATTTCCTTATTTATTGTAGAATGCTGCTACTAGGTTCCTGACTGGAAACAGGAAGAGAGATCTTATCTCCTATTCTGGCGTCACTTCACTGGCTTCCTGGAAAATAGAGGAGAACATTTAAAACACTGCTTTTTGTTTCTAAAGTCCCCAGTGGAATGGCAACTGTTCCTGTTTTCAGAAAAGGTGATTGGGCCTTCTCAGTTCCTGGATCTAGGCTATGGCCAACTGGACACTCTTAAATCTAGGTTAAAAACATACCTTTTCACTCTCACCTTTGAGTCTGGCTGATCTGTCTGTGTATTTCTGTTGTTTTAAGTGACCCAATTTACATGGTCAACTGGTTGCAGGACATGGATTTCAGTGTCTGGTGCACTGTGAGAGCTTCGGTCCAGAGAACTGGAACATCTGTTAAGAGCAACAGGACCAACCTGGAGCATCAGAATTACTCTACCTCTCCTCTTGAAGCCACAATCAGATATTAGTCAAAATTCAATAATTAAGTTATTAACATGTGCTTCCGGCTAGACACATGAAGCCAACCACCTGCATCTTTTTTGAACTGCTGCTCGTGCTGTGTCACAGGGTAGAAAGCACTATCTACCCTCTTCTGCATTCATGAACTTGCAGACGCCTATGATTGGCTAGTGTCACTGTGATCGACAGAGGACAGAGAGTATGCTCCTTCCACCCAGAAAGCATGGCCAACTTTGTTCCCTTGGGTTCAGGCCACGGATGGCTGTGGCATCATCGGGATTTGAACTGCTGATCTCCAAAAAAATAGGGGGTCTATGGCACAGGTGGATAACGTCATTACTCATCTACACCTAGAGGTATTTTAGATAATGGGATTTTTATTCTTGTTTTGAAGCATGCCTGGGGCTTTACTGTGTAGATATTTGAGTGTGATACAGAATATAGTTGTGTGCAGGAATTCAATGGCTAGACTATAATTATTTGGCTAATAAACTGCCCACCAGGGTGTTTTTTTTTTTTTTAATTAAATATTTACCTTCTGTCAACATCACTTCCATGTTTTTTAATATTGTGCTTTCCTAGGTCCATTTTTGTCTATTGTTTTTTTCCTTTTATGCTATCTCTTCTTTTTCCACTTTATTCATTACTCATTCTGTTCTGTATTCTAGATAGATAACACCACAGACAGGTTATTAGTTTCAGTTACTTGCTGATCTGCTAATAGAGCAGTGTTGTCCTTGTCCTCAAGAACTGCCCAGTTTAGTGTTCCCAGGTCCAACACAACTCATGAAGGATTATTAATAAGCTGGTTATTTGGGTCAGGTATGGTAATGTTTCATGTCAGGGAACATGAATAAAATGATTAAAAAAAAAAAAAAGTGTTGCAAATGATAAAAAGGTCAAGACTGGGAAACACTACAGCAATGGAACAGCACACTTCAAAGAAGAACTATCGTGATAAGCAATGCTGAAATGAACAGATAAGA
The DNA here is from genome assembly GCA_037576675.1 of Pangasius sanitwongsei. NCBI lineage: Eukaryota > Metazoa > Chordata > Actinopteri > Siluriformes > Pangasiidae > Pangasius > Pangasius sanitwongsei. Next base: position 2,917,977 of record CM075017.1, on the reverse strand, counting down.
AGAGATTACTAAGACTGGACTGTCTGCTGGAAACATTCCATCACAAGAGCTGAGAACAGCATATTTAAACTATCTGAAATATTTTACTGAATCTAACTCAGCTGCAGAAGTTGATAAATTACCTTTAAACGCCAAACCGGCCATCGAACAGTCATTAACGTCATCCATTTTTACGTAATCTATCACATAAAATATTATCACTTACGTCTGCTAACGCAATCTGCACTGTTGCCCTACAGATCCTGTTAAGAAATACTTTAACATCTGTGCAACTTATTATCAGAATTATGTCAAAATGACTGAATTAATCATTTATGCCACACAGAGGTATAAATCTAAAAAAAAAAAAGAAAAAAAAAAGCCTGTTGAGAATAGGAGTAGTCTATTTCTTTCACCTTCGCAGCACAGATAAACCCTTGGGCAACTGCTGACCTTTAAAGGATAATGTGCTAAACTTTATAACCACAAGTATGCGCCGTGACGCAAGGACAGCAGCCTTCACCTCCAAGTTCCTGGTTTGATCAAAGATAATGAATAAAAAAATGTAACTTCATAAGTATTCACCCCCGCTGGTGTGAAACCCAAGTCCGAGGCCATGCTCTCTTCAGGAGAGGGGAGAGTCCTTATCCCTGGTGAAGGAGTTGAAGTATGTTGTGATCTTCTTCGTGAGTGATGAAAAAATAAAGAATTATTTATTTTCAGCGGCAACAGTGTTGCAGATGCTGTACCGGTCTGTGGTGGTGAAACTAGAGCTCAGTTTGTGAACAAAGCTCTCTGTTTATGCCCCTGTCCTCACCTATGGTCATGAGCTGTGGGTAGTGATCAAAAGAAAAAGGTTCCTCAGCCTGCTGTCAAGAGTGGAAGTAAAATGAATGAATAAATGGAGTCAAACCTGTAAATTAGTTCTGGTGCAATCATTTTCCATCCCAAGTCACATAATTTGTTGAATGGATTCCACATGTGTGCAGTGAAAGTGTCACATGATCACAAACAAAGCATTTTTTATTTCCTGTATCTCTGAACCACTTTCATTCCATCCTCCTTATCCCCCCCCATCTCTCAGAGATCATACCTGCCCCTTTCTTTTAAAGTTAATGTTTAATTTTTACCTGTCTGATATATACTCTTGATTCGTAATGTCCAGTCTCTCATTCCCTCTGATCACACACAGCGTGTGTTTTCCTACTACAACCACAAAATGATTTTTTCCAGGACAACCTGTGCACCGTTTGGGAGATGCCTGAAAGAAACTGGTCAATGGCTATGGAGATACCGTAACTACTTGATCATCTACATCACTCCTTTCCTGCTACTTCCTCTGCCATTTCGTTATCCTTCGTCGGTAAGAATATGCATATGGAAATTTGTTTAATCAAAACAAATTTTTGCAAACCGATTTTTACAGTTTAGAAAGCAGACAATAAGAGAAACTGCCTAATTAATAAGAGTTCAAATATGTTTTTTATAATATATAATTGATATAATATAATCACTTAACCAGGAACAAATACTATTCCTGAATATGAAGTTATTGCATTAGGATAATTGTATCTGTATCTCTCACATAATTAAAATAAGGTTTAAGAAAAACTTCCCAGAAAGATTGAAAAACTGTATAGCAGTGGCAATAATGTAATAATAAAATAAATGTCAAAAATGTGTTGTATCCAAGGAAAATCAGTGAGTGAGTTTGGCCCCAACCAATCCTCCAACATTTTTCCAGGAAAAAATTATAATCATGTTGAATTAATTAATTAATTAATTAAAATTGACCATCAGTACCTACTGTAATGTATAACTAAATCTAAGCAGTAGTCTCATGCTGGGGATTGTGTGTGTGTGTGTGTATTTATTATTAAATAAATTGTAGGCTACCAAAATGTGGAATTAATGGAGAGTACTTTTTAATCTTACTCTTTTTTTCTACGGCTGAATATCAAATGGTGTACTCTAAGTAGTGCACTACCAATTATTTACAAGGTGATTATGTTGTACCTGAGGTAGACTGCACGAAACTCAGATCTATTATTGTTTTTTTTTTTAAATAATAAGTAAAATGAATATACATAATAATACATATACAAAATGTAAGAATGTTGTGTAATAATAGATATTAGTTATGTGAGAGGTTTTTGCGGTTTGGTGTGTGTAAGGGGGCATGTTTTTATATCTTGGCAAGGATTTTTTCTTTCAACAAAACTGCAGATTTTATTTTAAAAACCTTCAACAGCCATATGTTATTCTTTTGGTTACTGAAGTTAAGGTCAGGGTTAGATTTAGGTGTAGCCTAACATTAATTAGCTGCATTAATAATCATGTCAATTTCAACAAATGTGTGTGCGTGTGTGTGTACGTGTGTATTGCGATATCAGGAACAAGAGGATACCTTGATTATTAACAGAACAATACAGTATATTATTTGTATATGTAAAACTGTCACTAAAATGCTTAACTATTGAATAAGACATCTTTAAAAACTATTCCTGATTTATACTATTTAAATTTACACAAGATAAATGATTAAAAGATTACACAACTGTTTGAAGGGCTAGTCAGAAGTATCTTTAAGCAGATACAGAAACCAGCAGCATGGCCTTCTGTGTGTTCCAGGTTTTTTTTTTTTTTAAACTGTTTGCATCTTTAACAGGACATTAAAGCTGACAGTGTTTTTTTTTCTTTTACTGCAGGAAGCAAATTGTGGCTATGTTATCATCTTGATGGCACTGTACTGGTGTACAGAGTGTATACCGCTGGCAGTCACTGCATTGTTGCCAGTCATACTTTTCCCATTTCTGGGCATCATGGAGTCCGGAAAGGTAACTAGTGATAAACTATTATCTTATAATTCATAGCAGACTCATAGTGGCAGCAAAACAAAGTGTGCTAAATTACACCTGTGATTGGTAATTACATAGAAAGCCATAAATTCACTTAGAACTTTCCCACATTTCCATACATATGATAAAAGATTAAACTTTATAGCTCATAAACGTTTATATATATATAGTATAATCAGTTACTAATTGACTATGCACTATTTGAAGCCGCAGACAGTGTTATTGTACTGTAAAGCTTTTATCAGGTTCGTGTAAAGCTTTTATCAGGTTCAAAGGTGCTAGTAAAGTTTAATAACTGAAGAATTATGGCTTTACATGGATCTCAGATGTAGAATTCAGTCCTGCTAGCTCAACATTTTTAATTTTGCGAGCCTCAAAAAGTCCATAAATCGTGTAATAAAAGTTAAAAAGCAAGCTAGAACAGCTTGAGTGTTTACCTCTCTTGTCATTTCTGATTTTCTGGCTTTTTCTGCATATATTCTTTTTAAATTACTTATTCAGTTTTAATGTACTTAAGCAACACAATCCATTTGATTAGTTTTCTTCTGATGATTTTTTTTTAGCTAAGAAAGTCAGATTTGGACTGAACCATAAGTTTGAAGACCTACAGAAAAATTATCCTATAATAATTGATTGTATGTTATTTTCAGCAAATTTGTATCTGGCAAGTCAGTTAAACATAAAAAATGCAGGTTTATTTTCTCTAAAAACATGACAGAACCAAAACAGAACCAGGTAAATCCCCACTTTACTTGCTAGCTACGAGCAGGCTAACAGTGAACCAGCATAAGCATGAGTAAACTACACCTAGCTTAAATAAAATGAAATAAACAGTGTTGTTAAATAGCAAAGCTGAACTGTCTGAAGCTAACAAGATGTGAAATCAGTAAATGTAGCATACAAATGTTAGCATAGAAAAAGATTTGTTAACAAGTAAGCTAAATATTCAGTATTCTTGAGTAGCTATAGGCTATAAATGTTAAAGCTTTGACTAGCTAGTGACTAGCATGAGCCCCAGGAATTGTAACATTCATTTATAGGCTAGTAGCTATAAGCTAGCATATAAATATTAAAGCTTTGACTATAGTGACTAGCATGAGCCCCAGGAATGTTAGCATATAAATATAAGTTACAGTTCCTGGGGCTCATACTCAATAGCTAGTCAAAGAAAGTCAAAGAAAAAAAAAACCACCATGAATGACTTGCATATTAATCTTTATAATTAGCAGATGATCCTCAGTGGCATCCAAAATTTAATTTAGAATGAAATTCTGAGTTGACTTTTTAAAATGTAAACTTATTCGACTTTCACATTGGTCTATTTTCACTTTGCTTAACATTTTTGTACGTTACCCACAATGCTGTTTGTCTACTTGCTGATAGTGGTTTCGTGGGATTTATCCCTCGCTTCATCTGTACCTTAACAGAGCGATGCAGCAGCACTTTAATTTTTTAGCCTGTCCAGCTCTCTCACTTTCTTATCTGTACACTCTGCTCATTAGCTTCCAATGATATTGTTTCTCCTATTAAATGCCATTGTAACTGCGCTAGCAACAGCAATGTCCACCTGTGACTTCAGAGCAGCACACAACCGCTAACTTCTCATGGGAATAACACAAGACAATACAGCAACAACAAAGAAATTAGCACCACAATCAACAAGCCCATCTCACATATTTCAATATAAACATATTTAATGTGTTTCGGGGTGGTTTTCTTTAACACATGCCAAATTAAAGGGGAAAAAAAGAAAAGAAAGGGAAAACTTTGATGTAGAGATGTAACATCTCCTTTATGTTTATGAATCCTGTCTTAAACATTTATGCTTTAGATGGAGATTTATGATAGACATACCAAAAAGCTTCATGACCCTCACTTTTTATTTGTTTGTTACAGGTGTGTGTGTTGTACATGAAAGACACCAACATGCTGTTCGTGGGTGGTTTGGTGGTGGCTATAGCGGTCGAACACTGGAACTTACACAAGCGTATCGCCCTGGGGGTCCTGCTGTTAGTGGGTGTTCGACCTGCTCTGTAAGACTACATTAAACATCCTATAAAATATATACACAGCCGAATATATACAGTCATGGGAAAAAGAAAGACATTTTGGCCCACTCTTCTCTACAACATTGCTTCAGTTCGTTGATGCTTGAGGACATTCGTTCATGCACAGCTCTCTTAAGATCCGGCCACAGCATTTCAATGAGGTTGAGGTCTGGACTTGCCATTCCAACACCTGGATTTTTTCCTGATAAATAAAAACATGGAAGTGAAGGAGAGTGTACTTTCTTTTTTCGCATGACTGTATTGCTGTGTATCTTCATGCGTTTTCCTTTCCTTCCTCTGTGTTCCTCTAGGCTGATGTTAGGCTTCATGGGTGTAACAGCTTTCCTCTCAATGTGGATCAGTAACACCGCTACTACTGCCATGATGCTACCCATAGCCCAGGCCGTGCTGGAGCAGCTCAGTAAAACAGAGGCTGAGAAAGAAGAACGAGAGAGGGAAGGCAGAGACAACCATGCTTTCGAGATGGCGGAAGTCACCAACACCAAAATTCCCTTGGACACCGAAAACCAAAGTAAATCGATCAGCATAATGTTCGTGCTCAAATTTACTATACTGTGACCTTAATCTGGAGGAAGACCTTTTCAACTAGAATTAGCATTAGCATTAGAATTAAGGTTCAACTATAGTTAGTGTTAGCAAGGACTGTCCTGACATCATGTTTAAGCGCACTCGGCCATTCATCTGCTTGAAAGATATAAATATGCGGAAATTTGTCTCATATTGATCGCGGGGAAAGAAGCGGCTTATGTAAACTCAAACAAGCACAATGGCACATAACACAGTTTTCCAAATGGGTTTTCTCAGCCACATACATACAATACACTTGTGCTTAGGCTTAAACAATTCATTTTTTCATGTTCTACATATTTTGTAGGTAGGTTATTTGTACTATTGGGAAATTAAAAAAAAAAAATCGACTTATTGCACCTTTAACTAAATATGTTGTGTTCTCTATAATATTAATTTGTAGCTGTGCTGAAGATGTGCCAGATAATGTGCCAGAATGTTTGCATACATAAGATCAGTGAGAACAGTAGACCAGGACCAATCCTGTGGAAAAACCTTTGAAAAATAAAAAAAAATAACACCACAAGAAAATAACATATCCCCCAGTGGATGGGGCTAGAAATGTGAGCTAGAACTGTATAATAGGATATTCCTACATTTAAATGTGTCAAGTGTACTCATACTCCAAGTCTAAGAAGAAAACGTGCCAGGCTCTGTAAAAAATGGGAGAAAAGGCAAATAACGTGAACTACCAACATTTAACAAATCAGGACAACAAGGACAACACCATGAACCCTATACATACATTTGAGCAACATCTGTTTTTCTTATTGAGGCATCGCTTTGGAGGCAATGCTGAAAGCAGGGGCTGTGGAGTTTTTAAATTCAAAACAGTTAGCTTTAGCTACCAGCAAAAATTGCTGTTTATGCCTTTAATGTTTAAGTCAGCAGTCGGCTTAATCATCCACACTCTATGACGATTGAAAGGGCCCTTCATTTAACAAGGACACAGGACCAGAACATGCAAATACTAAATAAATGAAATACAAATGCTGATATCAGTTGAACTGCTACTGTCTGTATTCTACCAGATGAGATCTCAGAGTGCACCATGGATTCAGTAGCAGAGTATAAAAGGAAGGCTCGGGAACAGAGGTATCTCTGGTTGAATAAAGGGATGAGCTTGAGCGTGTGCTACTCTGCCAGCATCGGAGGCACAGCCACCCTTACGGGCACCACGCCAAACCTTATCCTCAAAGGCCAGATGGATAGGTAAGGCTCTTTAGCTAATTACGGCTCAGTGCACTTCACTTACTTGTATGGTTTTGATCATCTCAGCGGTAGGCAGCTAATGTATTTTCTTTTAATTTGAACAATTTTTGTGTATAAACACACTGAAAGATTATTTTCTTTTTATTTCAGCCATGATGTTTAATCCTTTTTCGCTCTTGGAATTTCCACACATGGACAATCAATTTACATTTTAATATTTAATATTTATTAAAATCATGCCATTTTAAGTGATACAAACCATCTAAAGAATCTGGATGTTTTTTTTTTTAATTATTTATGCAAGAAAGGGTTGAAAACAACAACAACAACAACCCTATTTTATACAGTTACAACCCAACTGAAAGATTAAGCTTTGTCACCAGAGAAATGTCTTATTGAGGGTTTCCTGTTAAAACCAGGACACAGAATTTGCAAAATAGGTCAGAAATAGTAATCATAAATTCCCCATTGCTTTGGATATAATGAAATCATATCAGATTAATGTTGGTTTCCTTCTAACCATGTTTTTTTTTTTTTTTCTTAGCCTCTTCCCAAGTAACCCTAATGTGATCAACTTCGCCAGCTGGTTTGGCTTTGCGTTTCCCAACATGGTATTGATGTTGCTCTTGGCCTGGCTGTGGCTGCAGTTAATGTATTTGGGTTTGAAGTAAGTCATAAATCAGACACACAACCCATAAAATGTGCTAGGAATGCCTAATAGATAATCTAAGATTCTGAACTTTTGTTTCTTTTCAGTTTTAAGAAGACATTTGGCTGTGGGTTGAATAACGCTAATGACCAGGAGGCCTACGGTGTGATAAAGCAGGAATATAAGAAACTGGGCAGAATGAAATTCGCTGAAGGTGCTGTGCTCTTTCTGTTTGTGTCGTTGGTGGTGCTGTGGTTCAGCAGAGAGCCAGGATTCATGCCAGGCTGGGCTTCTTCCCTTAACGAAGTTGGACAGTAAGTGCAAAATTGTCACATTTCACATGTGTGTGTGTTTTTTTTTTAAGGAGTATAGAGAAGAAGTTCCTACAGCTCATGATTCTTTGTCACTAAAAGCACTAGATCTACATAAACATCCCAAACATCAATATATTAATATTTTCTGTGGTTTAAAATAAAACCTAGGTCAAAGGATAGAGCACTCCACCAAGTGGTAGTGATGTGCCATTACACACTCTTGGTAAAATCCGGGTCAGTGTTATTAAAGGTGCATTAGTCACGAATAGTCAAGATTCAAGCTTTAGTGATTAAAGGTTAATTAGGTAAGATTAGTCATGTTTATGGGGGGTGGGTTTGATTTCTAAAATGTTTTTTCTTGAATCCACCCCCCATTTCTGACCTTGTTCACGAAGATCCGCTCTCAGGATGTACGGTGGCCCATCATGTTGAGTGTTTAAAAATGACTGACATGAGGCCCATCCAAACATAATCAAGCATTCTGGACCGGAAGTCTGTTTTCTGATTTCTCAGCCACTTAATACACTTAAGTATTAAGCTATGGCTTAAACCATTATTTTTGATCATGTTTTACATACCTTTCAGGTTATTTGAACAAGTACGAAAAAAAAAAAATAGACTATTGCACCTTTAAGTACACTATTGCACCTTTAAGCTTTCTAAGTGATAAATATGCATCTACCTTGATTCATTATTTAAAGCCATCCATTCAGTCAGTTCAGCTCTTTATTCAGGTTCTGTTTACATACATGTCCAGGAGGAATGTCAGTAATTTCACGTCAAACCTCATCCCATTCCCCAGTAATATATTTCTCTATCTTGGCAAAGTGTTACTAATGCTTATTCTAGTTTTACTACATTTTCTGTCATTAAGTTTTTAGAAAAAAAAAAAAAAATGGCGTGAGCGCTGTGCTAGGCGCTTACTGGATTCGGTCATTGCATCTTTTCTGAACAAAGATGGGGCGGGGTGAAGGGGTGTGTCTATAAAAAGACTGTCAGGGGCCCAAGCACTCCGACCCGGACTGATGATTTACAACTGAGCCACAAAATGATGCCATTGCTTAAACAATATTTTTTTAGCATGTTATACATACAGTATTTTCCAGGTTATTTGTATTACTAAGAAATAAAACACATTTTTTTTTAAATCGACTATTGCACCTTTAAGTATTTTAAGTACTATAGAAAATGGAAATCTAATCTAAAGTCCATTATCCTTGATATACTACATGTCTTTTTCACAGGTTTGTTACTGACGGCACTGTAGCCATCCTTATGTCCACTCTGTTCTTCCTCATCCCATCTAAAATACCATGGAGACACTGTGGTAGTAGGGAAGATGAGCATGAAGTAACAGGAGAAGGTAGGAAGATCCTTTTGCAGGTTTTTTTTTTTTTTTTTGTAGTTTCATATTCTATCATATTTAGGGCTATGGTCAGGTAAACTCCTGAAATAAGTGATTTGAAGCTGAGGGTGTTTTTTATCAGGAGAAAACACAGCGCAGCTGAGACAGAAGAAGCGCAAGGCTCCCCCAGCTCTGCTTGAATGGAAGGTGGTGCATGAGCGGATGCCCTGGAACATTGTCCTGCTCCTGGGAGGTGGATATGCCTTGGCTAGTGGCAGTGAGGTAAAAAAAAAAAAAGTGGAAACTACAAAGAGCCAGGAAAAATAAACATTACTTATTCGATAACATACTGAAGTAAAATGATCTTATTTTAATGATTAAACAAATATTCCCTTACGAAATGATTTAATGTTCACATTACTGCAGTGGATATATATATTCAGTATGTAAGTTACTGATATACTGATAAATGACATTGGGCTGGGTTGCCATAACCGTGAATTCGTCATACTGTTCACGTCTGACTTCTACCATATATTTTTCGCCTACTAACCATCATCCAACATCGGTTAAATTTTTTCCCTCAATTTCTCCCAAATTTAGTCACCTACCAATTCCTACCCACTATCCAGCTCTCCCCTATGCAACAGCTACCAACCACATCACGTGAAGCCAGAAAACCACTTTGCTGCCACTTAAACTGCTGCTCATGGCTCATCACAGTGCAGTGTAACACATTCAGAGGGAGGCATTATCTGCACTTTTCTACATATTGTACATGAGCTCACAAACACTCATGACTGCCTAGTGTCGCTGTGATTGACAGGGGAGAGAGAACATGCTTCTCCCACCCAGACAGCATGGCCAGTTTTGCTCCCTTGGCTCCAAGCCATGAATGGATGTGGCATCGTCAGCAATCGAACTTGTGAACGTTTTACTGTTTGCCATTGGAGAGTCCATCTGCTGCATTATTAACCTCAACATTTGCAAAAAGTTGTCCTGCGTGATCTTGTAGTACTAAGTCAAGGTGACTTTTAAGACATTTGATGACATTTCACCACCTCTTTGAGGTTCTTCGTCAGCTGTTGTTACTTCCAATTACTAGACATTTGCAGATGGTGACAAAATATTGTTGTTGTACTTTTTGTTGTAAAGGTGTCTGGGCTGTCGGATTGGCTGGGTCAAAGTCTTGCCCCCCTTCAGAGCATCCCGCCATATGCCATCTCGCTGCTGCTCTGTCTTCTGGTGGCAATGTTCACAGAGTGCTCCAGCAACACGGCCACAACAACACTCTTCCTCCCCATTCTCGCTTCTATGGTAAGACCATAATATAGTGGCACTACAGTACTAAACATTCAGTCCTATGTACAAACAAGATATGAAAAAGAGAAAGCTCTAAAGCAGTGGTTCTAAAAGTGGGATCAGTAAAGCATAGCCAAGTTGCAGGTGGTGAAAATCACAACCCAACATTATCAAAGTTATTATATTTGTTTTTGAGCTCTTCTACTTATTAGCCTGTTTGACTGCCCACTTGAACTGAACGAGTTTAATCCAAAAACATCCAAAAATAATCGAGAACCCCTGCTATATCAAATATATCAGAGATATATTCCAGATTGCCAAAATGTACAAAACTGACAATGTTTGTGTTCCCCAGGCCACAACTATAAGGCTCCACCCCCTGTATGTCATGCTGCCCTGCACCATCAGTGCCTCCTTGGCCTTCATGCTGCCAGTGGCCACTCCACCCAACGCCATCGCTTTCTCATACGGCACCCTCAAAGTACTCGACATGGTAAAGGCACATTTACATCACTCCTCTCTTACTTTAGACTGATGGTTTTCCTCATAATTATTACAAGTTACCCATAATATTTCTGATGTTTTAAAAAAGATATTGTGATCAACAAGTGAGGCAGAATACAGTCTAAGCATATAGCTGTATGGTTAAATGGTTAGTGGTTTTGCTTAATCATACAGCACTGTCTCGGGGCAGTCTTGGGTTTTGAACTCTAGGACTGTATGACTTGAGACCAACATCAAGAGCGTTTCTTTATTGACTTGGACTTGTCTTGGATTATTGGCATTTGCAGTTGGACTTATGTCAGTCTTGGGCATTGGACTCGCTAAATATGGTCTTGGTTTTGACCAAGAGTTTGCAGCATAATGGCCATCTTCTCTTTTCTTTTTGCATGCACAAAGTTTGACAAGAAGTAAATCTGTCCTCTAGAAAACAACCTAATTATTGGTGCAATGCATGAATGAGGCCAACTAGCTGAAGTAAAGTCTTGGCCTCAAAAAGGATTCAGTGGTATTCAGTCATGATCTTGATTCAGTCTCGCTTTCGTTTGGCCTCATTCTTTGTTTGGCCTCGATGCCCTTGAGACTCGGTCTTGACTTGACCTCGGCTAGTCCCGGTTTTGGACTTGACAATGCCACTCTTGACTACAGCCCTATTAAACTCAATACTAGAATACTGGCCTATACCAGAAGTTTCTTTTTTTTTTTAAATTAAATATGAACCCTACTTCTCTGCCCCTGGTAACACTGGAAAACGCTTAAAAAAAAAAAAAAAAGGTAGAAATGTCAGCATGGTGTGTGAATTCTGGCTCTGACAGTTCCTCAACCCCAGCTACATCACTCCAGTTCATAACTGGCCTCAACATGAGAAGTGCACAGGACTATTATTACTACTATTATTTTTGTTTGTACCTAGCCATGATATTTTCTAATTAAATTGAACAAATTTGGTTGGTTCTATTTCTCAAAATATAAACAAACTTGTAGCCCAATTTAAACTACTGTGACCCTGACCAGGCAGTTACTAAGGATGCGTGAATGAATGCTGTAAATGCATCACGCAGCAATTCACGTTCATGTTAATGTGTGGTCTTTCTTTTTCCTGCAAGCTTCATATCTGACCGCTTGCATGCACGAAAGAAAAAAACGTTCTGCTCGTGTAAAATTTTTGTTGAGTCCCTAGTGCATTGCTGCACACCTCTATTCTCTATGACCTGTGAACATTACTGTCAGAAAAAGAACTCGTTATAATGTTCACCGTGTACACTATATACTAAGCTACACATGAAAACAAGCTTTTTAAATCTTTTTTATTTATCTACCAAAACTCAACTGCCATATATATAAATCATCAAAGTCTAGTCTGTACATAACCAACTCTTATCAGTAGCGGCTTTTTTTTTCTTACATTCAGTCATACGCATGTTGCTGGTATCGGAATAATTGTGTTTTTGCTCTTTCCAAAGGCAAAGGCTGGCTTCATGCTAAATATAATTGGCGTCCTGTGCATCAACTTGGCAATTAACACGTGGGGAACACTCATATTCCAGCTAGACACCTTCCCCTCGTGGATCAATGTTACAAGTGGAACACCATGAAAGGAGCTTTCCAGAAGACCAACAGAATGATGAGAAGGCAGTCAGAGGAGAGGAAAAAGGGAGGAAAATGCATGTTTCCCAAAAAAAAGAGGGCAAATGTATTATGTAGCAGAACTCTAAGCAGCTACTCCACTGGCCTGAGAAATACTGAACAAATATTCACAGGCATAACCTTCAATCTACATGTTTATTTTTTCATTCTTTTTACGCACCAGAGGTGATTTTTAAGGCTTTTATTCAGGGCCATTTTCCACAGTGAATATAACATCTGCCATATGTACAAATTTAATTTTGCTATGTATGTTTTTTTACCTTTGGAAATTGTAATGGGTGGTCCAGGACCTGTAAATTCATGTCTAACCAAGAAATCTGTGAAGAAAAACATCTATGTGGATCAAACCGGAGAGAATGATATTAGTGATACTTCACAATGCTGGACGGCAGAAAGCTCCTAGCTCAAAGAGTGCAATGGAAAGTTTCATGACTATCAGGGGAGGCGCGTGATGCTTCTGTCCCTCACCAGACTAATAATACTGCAGTGTGGGACGGAGGAGAATGTAGTGGAAAGTGTCACAAAAAAAGTGAAACAATAAAATATATCTAAATCAAAACTATGTATATTTTGGTGGACAAGCAGCAAAAATGTTCCCTGAATGTGAAAGCTGTCAAATGTGTATTTTATACTGCAAAAAATGATATCTTGCTAAGTCTTAGCAGACATCGTGAATAAATGTCTAAAAGTTCTCTAATCTTTCTCATTATTGAACAAATATAAGACTATAAGCTTATTTTTAGACATTTGTTCATTTCAAACTTAAAATCGTCTCATTCTATGGACAGATTTTTGCTTCCCTCTAGGAATAAACACTTCAAACTTGAAATGAGTAAAAGATATCAAGATATCAATAAGCTTAATAATCTTAAATGTTTTAAAAAAATCTAACAAGGAGAAATATTTATTGAATTTGTCTATATTCGTGATATTTTGACTTGCTAAGATATAATTTTTCCAACGTATAAATGATACAAAATGAAAAAAAGAGACCATCTACAAACATTTCAAAAAGTCACATATACATTTATTTCTTTAATTCCAGACTTTCATCTGAGCTGTCCAAAACTTTACACTTTTTGTTTTTTGTTTTTTTTTTCTCAAAATGTACAGTAAATCACAATCATAAATAAAGCTGTTACAAGTTTTAACTAGAAACATTATTGAAGAACTCATTTTGAGCCTTTGAGGGCATAAAGTAAAAACAGACACGATTCCTTAAATTCTCCTAAATTCACTTTCGTTTACATTTCAAATGAATCATAGAAGCGATACGACACGTCCTGGGATAAAACGCTAATTCTACTTTCTGCTCTATTCAAGAACATCCAAAAGGAACTGAACTCACTGGAATGTGTGATTGAAGGAATGCTTGATGGAGAAAGAGATCTGAAGTAATGCTCTCTCTCTCTCTCTCTCTCTCTCTCTATTTTTCTCATGACAGTAGACCTAGTAGAGAGAAAGTTTCAAAGAAAACAAAACAAAAAGCCATTTGTTTGTGAAAAAAAAAAAAGATCACACAACCCAGACTGGAAATGACGTCAATGCCTGTAACGCACATTATGCCTCCTTGTCTGTCCTGTGACTTTTTATATGACTTTTTTACCTTCATGAACATTTCCTTATTGAAAAATCATGATACAAAGCAGACGTGAGCAAGAACATTGCACAGACATTCTATGAGATCACATGAGAAGAGGTTTCCACTGTGGTGAAAAGTTGTTATACTGCAATAACGCAATAATGTTGTCTTGGGGAATATGTTCTGTGTTCATAACGTGATCACATATGAAAAGATGAGCAGTGGAAACGCAAATATCATCTCACCATATAAATTACAACATGTCAAGAAGAAGAAGAAGAAGCAGCAATGCTCTACTATTGTATTCTTGACAGGTTTACAGATATTAAATCTCACTCGCCGAAAATTAAGTGAATCTGTGAATCACATGTTTGTTAATCGATATGTAACAGTGCCATGCACGCTCAAATGCACACTCTGGTAAACAATCAGCAGTCAGTCTCACAGCATAAAACCTTCTCTCTCTCACACACACACACACACACACACACACACACACAGTGGAGCAGTCAAACATATAGCCCTAATCATAACCTTTACCACCTAGTGCCATTGCCATATCTGGCCATATAAATAACCACAGAATTTAAGTCCACCTCTCCCAAAAAAAAGAATATTCACTAATATTAGGATTAAGTTATCAAATAAACATTATTTTTGCTGGTGTGTTGTGAAAAAAAAAATCTTAAACACATTTATGATATGTATATACGTGTGAAAGGTCATGGTGAGCTAATCACTGGTCTCACACAGACAGGCATTACCACATGTCAATGACACAAATTCAGGGAGAGCGTGATTGGTGCACACAGACGCATGTGGGCTGGGCATTCGTTCAGCCAAACCATCAAACCATCCAGGTCAGCTCCCTCAAAGCTGCCGTCTTAAGGACCTCCGCTGTAAGAGTAGTCTGCTTTGTTATGCATGACTAGCTTGTTGTCCACAAAGTAGAAGCTGTCGGACTGCGTCTCGTAGGGGTGCAGGATCATCTCGCGCACTGACACACAGAGGAGAGAGGTCAGAATTTGGCATCTGCTATATCGGGATGGATTAAAATCAGAACTCATCCTGAGATGCAACTTCATCCACACACTGCTGCACATTGTCAAAACAGAACATACGCCATTTTAAAAGGACACTGCTTATCAAAATTTTATCCTATTATCCTATTTATTTCTTATGATCATTGATACATTCTATGGCTACATTCACTGGCCACTTGAATCAGCCAATCATTCGGCAACAGAGCGGCGCATAAAATCATGCAGATGCAGGTTCAGCTAATGTTTTAATCAAACATCAGAATTACGTGAGGAGGGGAGGGGACTTGTGATTTGATCTGACATGGTTTGAGTATTTCAGAAACTGCAAATCTCCTGGTAACTCTCCTGTGTTAACTCGAATAAGCAGTCTTTGCAGCCGTGGTGAGCAGAAAAAGCAGCTCAAATCGTACAACACATTGAACCTTGAGGTGGATGAGCCACAACAGCAGAAGACCACATCACGTTCCATCTTAAGGTCTGGCGTGTTGTGCGTTCTGAGGTGCTTTTCTGCTGATCACGGTTGTAAAGTGCGGTTATCTGAGTTACCGTAGCCTTCCTGCAAGCTCGAACCAGTCTGGCCATTCTCTTCTGATATAACTGGATGTTTTTTTGTTTTTCACACCATACTGTGTAAACTCTAAAATACTCAAACCAGCCTGTCTGGCAACAAACACAATACCAAGTCACTGATATCACATTTTTCCCCCATGCTGATGTTTCATGTGAACGTTAACTGAAGCTCTTGACCTGTATCTGCGTGATATTATGCGTTATGCTGTTGCCGCATGATTGGCTGACTGGATAATTGCATGAATGAGCAAACCAAAGTGGCCTGTGAGTGTGTGTTAGACTCCACAGAACATTCCTGTTCAAAACTGTTTTAAGACAAGCCATTATCCATAACCACTTGAGCTGCTCGGATTTAGAGCGATTATCCCCGGCCTGTGCATGAGCAAAACCGGAGCAGTGTGGATAATTTGCGAGTGCACATTGCTTTATGTACTCACTGATCTCCTCTGAGAGTGGCGGGAATTCGTAGATGTGCTCGCAGGTGTTCTTGCTGCTAGGGATGCAGAAGCCAAACTCGAAGTCAAAGCTCTTCAGCAGCTGATCGCGGAAGTAATGCCTCTCAATCATGCGGAAGTTATTGATGGGAATGTCACCCACAGTGAACTCGACACTTAAATAACAGCAGAGAGGAACAAGGGAAAGTGTGAACTTAGCATTTAAGAGTCTACAGTACACATTCAGGATTCAACATTCAAGATTTTCAAGATCTTTATTTTCATATGTACTTTGGTACAATGAAATTCTTATTTTGTGTTTTCCTCACGAGAAAGACGGGGTACACTACACTTAATTCATGTCAAAAGTACTTTACACTATTCCCTATGTTCAAATGTATAAGATTATATGGAAATTAACACTTTCTGATGTAACATTAGTATTTCCTCCATATGCCTCCACATCCACCTTCTCTAAGCACAGCTTATAGGAAATTCACTCATTTTTTATAACAAAATCTGATACACCTTTGTCTTCCCTATCTGTCTCGTAATGGAAGTAACGTTCCCAGAGGACGGCTGTAGTAATTATGATCGATTCACACCGGATAAGAGGTTTCTGTATAAATCACAGAGATGGGCTTGTCTTCATGACGTACGCATGGTTGTCATACTGAAAATTCCATGCATACTACAGACACTTCAATATACTACAAATTGACAGTTTTGACCTTTATTATAAGTGCTTGTTGTAGGGGGTGTGGCCAAGCAAGTTGTGCTTGATCATTACTCGGTCACATGATCATAACGTATGTAGGCTGTACCTGTGCTAGGAAGTATCGCTTTTCTGACATGTCCTTTTAAACATTTATTTTATTGTTCTGCATTTTAAACTCGGTTTCATTTTGGTTTTGGTGTGAGATGATAGAAAACAACTCTTCCTGGAATGTCTTTATACAGAAGACTTCATTCCCACAGGATATAATGGAATTCGTACCAATTTGGATGGGATATATGATATGACCTGGGGTTATATCTACAGGTCATTTCACAGAAGATAAAAACCTTCTCAGTCTGTAAACAAATGACTGACATGACAGAATCGGAATAGGACTAAAATCCCAGAGATACTCCAGTAATAATGCTGCATTCGACTAAAGGTCGTAACTCGTAACTCTGACTTAGAAAAGACAAAGAAAATGCTCAGAATTCCTACTCAGGATCTCAGAGCGGTTTCCTCAAACCTGAGTTCAGCGAGTGACAGTTAAACCAACATGAACAGTAAAACAAGATGATAAATCAACATGGGTTTTTTTTGTTGCTAGAATACACAGAGGTTGAAAATGACGTGATTCCGGGTTCCGAATCCCCACTTCCAAGGTAAGTTAAAAGCAGCATAAGTACATTATCCCACCTCCCCATTTAAAACTTTCCCAGTCCGAACAGGGCTAAAGTATGATTTGTTGAGAGCTTTTTTCCTCCAGCTTATTTATTCTGACCTAAATATTACAGCCGTCTTCTGAAAGACTGAATATAGAGCTCCGCTGTGGAATAACTCTTTTCTAAGACTCTTCACAGCACTTCCTGTTCAATCCAATTACTTCTGTGTCCGTTTCATAATGAGGGCAGTAGGATTCTTCGTCTAGCTGATAGCGTCACAGTTATGGACCATTTAAAACATCTCATTTCTGGGAATCATCAGTCAAAATGTGTTGCCTTACCAATTTCTTCTGAATAATAAAATAGCGTCTTACTTACGTGGCTCCAACCTGACGCAGGCGTAGAAATGCTGGCGTGAACTGGTACCGCACGAATCGGCCAGCACTGGGGTCAATGTCTCGTTTCTCTCCACCTTTGTCTAATGCAACAGACATAAAGGTTACACATAACCATGGATTTACATGATTTAAAGGGGTTTTTATTTCACCGTACCAATAGCAGAACATACTAGGGGTGGACGATGTGCCAAACAAAAAAATATCATATCACAATTCTCGAAAAAAACTTCCACGATACGTGATGTATATGATGATATACAAGTTTGCTACCGAACTGGCAGCAAAACAAACTGTTTTATTTTGAAATATAAAGGAGAAAAAAAATCTGTAATAATGTTAACATTTTTTTACAAATTTAAAGATTAGATACAAAATTTGAACATTACATCAGCGGCTTCCAAACAGTTTGTAATTATAAAAAAAAACTTTGATAATGTTAATAAAAAGACATCAGGATGTCCACGATATCTCAAAAAAGCATAATGTGGCATTATTTATCATGATATACTGATATTATATCGTCATACTGCCCAGACTGAAAACATACTAGAGATGGCACGATACCACTTTTTTCTTTTCAGATACTGATACTGAAACCTTGAGTATCAGCTATTTTTTCGTTTAAAAAACTAGAAAAGCTTTAAAATTGAATTTTTAAAAAAAAATCTGGAGCACTTATATAAACACAGGGAAAAAACATAGCTAAAAACACGACTTATAGAACCCCATAGCTTTCACACAAAAATCATTATGTCACAAATTTATTTAAATATATTTTAAATATATATTTTAAATATATTTAATAGAAATCAGTAATAACAAAAAATACAATCAAGTCTCTTTATATATAATGTATAGTACAACAGATCTATAGTTGCAAAAAATATATATTTTCCAAATCTCATTCCAATCTTTTCCGTTCGTTACAGAATCGGATCGAATCTGGTATTGGCCTGATATCGGATTAGTGCAATCTCTAAAACATACTATATAAATTCCTAAAAAAAAAAAAAAAAAAAAAGACTCTTAAGAGAATATAAATGTAATCGCATTTCATGGTAAATCACAGGGTAGGGAAGCACTTGTTGTCTTTCCGTTGCTACGAGAATAAATCCGCACTGAGAGAGAACAGTTACGTAATCGGATCACTCCGACTCACTCCGACTCACCTGTTACTGGAGGCTTTGTAATCTCAAACAGCACTGTCCCTGTCTCCATGTCCCTTATCTTAAACCGTGTGAAGTCAATGCTGTATACGTTGTCCTCTGGACTGCACAAGTAGTCTGGAAAAGGAGTCGGTGAAGATTTATTACCAATATGTCTGCCATATACATGCATCTGAACTGTTCAGTACTACGACAGTGTGTGCTGTATTATATCAATCCACAACTCATGTGATACAATATCACAGCATAAATTCTTACATTATACAGAAAACAGACTGTAATCATATTCGGGTGCCAAGGGCACTGTGTGTCCTCGCTAAGTTAAAAGGAAACCAGCAAAAGTGTAACTGTGCTCTGGGGATGCTTGGGACAATTTTTTTTTGTTTTTGTCTCAACCACTTTTTCAAAGTGTAGTCCATTTAAATACTTAAAATACTCTGAGCCAGTATAGTTATTTAAATATTTCATTTCTAAAAGAAATATCAGGTTCCTTTTTGTCCTCACAAACCAGTCCAAACGCTGCCAGATAGCTTCGAAAATGTTGACCCACTCTTCTTGACAGATCTCTTATACCTGCCAGACGTCATATTCTGACTCCTGTAAAACATTTGTAATAAATACTTTTCTGTCGATTTTGCCTTATGATTTGGATCGTTGTCTTGTTACATGAATTCTACTTTTATACTATAACACAGCCCAAACTAGGCTTTAAAAAAAAGAATCCAGTTCCACACAAAACGTGTGAGGAAAGCAAAGTCAAATCATTACAAAGAGATTTAGACAAAATGTGATCAAATTAGAAGACGAAAGGTGTAACAGCACTCCTCTCAACAGTTGCATGAAGTCTTTCGTCACAGCAACGAAATCTGCTTTGTCTGCCATTCCTTTCACCCCTCACACACACACACACACATCCCTCTTTCCCTCCCTCTGATGGATTACAAATCCTTTTATATTCTAAGGGACAAATGAACACAAGCTGTATCCCAGAGATTGGGCTACCAGTTGGACCCCTGAGGGATTCCTGAGCCTGGACCTCTCCCTATATTCACTCTAATATACTCACACTCAGATATATAGCACAGGTTTTGTTTTGTTTTTTTTAATCATTCCTGTCATGTGCACAATGCAGTGTAATTATAGTGTACCTCTGTAATGAATGTGACTGGAACAATTCGGGAATAGACCACAAATTCTTCTAATAAACAGGATAAACTTTGTTGGCTGTGCAAGCAAAAATACCAGACAATAATCGGCCTGTGGTGTAGTACACTTCTAGGAGAAGGCCACAGATATGGTCCTGTGGATGCATTTCCCATAGTCACATAAGCCTTGTCGGTGAATGCATCAGGCCCAGATTAAGGTTTAAGCTGCTTATAAAGACTGAGCACTGAGGGTCATACCGGGATGCAGTGGCTTTAGTTCCATTTACCTCTCTAACTGCTGCCAATGTACATATACAATGGGGCAGCAGTGCAATGCATAAAATCATGCAAATACATGTAACATGCTACAATTCATGTTCACATCAAACATCAGAATGGGGGGAAAAATGTGAACTCAGTGACTTTGACCATGGCATGGTTGTTGGTGCCAGATGGGCTGGTCTGAGTATTTCAAAAACTCCCGTGAACTCTCCTACGGTAACTCAAATAACTACTCTTTACGACTATGGTGAGCAGAAAAGCATCTCAAAACACATTCTGCTGGGTTTTTTTTTTACACAGAGTTTATGGTGCGAGAAATGAAAAACTTCCAGGCGCAAAATGCCTTGTTAATGGTAGCAAGCTGACAGGAAATCTATAGTGACTCAAATATCCACTCTTTACAACCGTGGTGAGCAGAAAAGCATCTCAAAGTGCTTGGACTGGCTACTTTAAATGGCCCCTAGGTGTGAATGAGTGTGTGAGTGTGTGTTTGAGAGTGGGTGGTGTACTTGTAATAGGCTCCAGAATCACTGTGACCCTGAGCAGGATAAAGCAGTTACTGACAACTGACGACACTGACAACTGATCCTAAAGCATTTAAGAAATATGAAAACAGTGATAAAGATAAGTAAAGGTTAACTATACATTTTTGAACCTCTGAATGAACTCCCTGCAACAGAGCAAAGACAAATCAATAACCATGAAATCTGAAATAACCATGAA
The DNA here is from genome assembly GCA_037576675.1 of Pangasius sanitwongsei. Classification (NCBI taxonomy): domain Eukaryota; kingdom Metazoa; phylum Chordata; class Actinopteri; order Siluriformes; family Pangasiidae; genus Pangasius; species Pangasius sanitwongsei. Next base: position 2,896,811 of record CM075017.1, on the reverse strand, counting down.
TCCACATCCATATTCATACCTGAGTACTTTTTGGGCCTCTTGTGAAACTGACTCACCATCTTATCATGAACCTTTATTATAATTTAGAGTTTGCATAACACTGTTTTATTACCAATGAAATGCTACATTGTGGAGACAGAAGATTAGAAATTTCATATCTGTAACAGACAGTCTAGTGCTCTCTATAAAATATAATGGAGATGGAGAGAGTGAAAGTGTGGACGAGTGAGTGAATGGAGAAGCGTATTTGATAAGAGGCAGTGAGTAATCTTCTCAGAGTGCAGTGAGGTAATGCTCAGAGCAGCAGGAAATTGACACTCTGCACAAAGGAATGCACAACAAGGAGTAAAACTGTGTAAAAAAAAAAATTATACACCCTCTGGCCACATTATTAGGAACACCATGCTAATACTAATTACTAATACCATTTTGCTCTCAGAAGAGCCTCAATTCTTTACGGCATTGATTCCACAAGGTGTTGGAGACATTGCTTTGAGATTCTGCCCCATGTTAATAGGATTGCACCACAGAATTGCTGCAGATTTGTCAGATGTGCATTCATGCTGCAAATTGTCCAGTTCTACCACATCCCAATCCTCTAATGGATTCAGATCTGGCAGCCATTGAAGTACACTTTGTCATGTTGAATCAGTTGGAGAAAACTTTGCTTTGTGCTTTGTGACATGGCGCATTAGCATGCTGGACGTAGCCATTATAACATGGGTAAATTCTGGTCATGTTGCCAGCAACAATTCTCAGACAGGCTGTGTTATTTATATGATGCCCGATTAGTATTAAGGTGGCCCAGTGTGTGCCAAGAAAACATTCCCCACACCATTACACCACCACCAGCAGCCTGAAGTGTTGACACAAGGCAGGTTGGGTCCATAGATTCATGCTGCTGACGGAAAACATCTCACTCGATCATCTTCAGCAGAATTCAAGATTCATCGGACTGGGCGATGTTTTTCCAGTATTTGAGTTTAACGTAGACTACCTTCAACCAGTCTGGCCATTCTCATCTGATCTCTCTAATCATTTCCTCCCGCACAACTGCCACTCACTGAATGTTTCTTTTTGCGCCATTCTGCGTAAACTCTTTGTGTGTGAAAATCCCTGGAGCTCAGCAGCTTCTGAAATACTCAAACCAACAATGACGTCACAGGAAGGACCTCAAATGAAAATGACAAGTGACAAGTGCTCAGATGGATTGCAAAAGGAAATGAAATTGAAAAGCTATATAAAAGATTTTCAATTGCTTCCCTCTCTCTCAGACACACACAATGTGCCTGCAGTAGAAATTACAAAGCATTCAGTTTTTTGCAGCACGTTTTCAGACAACATACGCCACAACCTGCGACTGGCCTGAAGAACAAAACCAGCACAAAACCAGAAATCTCCTTGCCGATTTAAAAAAACACGGACAGCACCCCACAATCAGTCAGCAGGAACAAGTGTTTAGCACGTCTACATTTGTTAAAGGGTGACAAGCATTAAATCTGTCAGCCTGTGGACTCGGTAACAGCATGTGATTATTCACATACGAGCAATTTCCCCTCTCCTGCTCATTTTTAACAGCACTGAGGTGGACAAAAATATTGCTATTATAGACCACAGCAGTATGTGGACTCACAGTTGTTTATGACTCATTCGCTTTGTATGAAGCAATGATTCATGGTGTGATACAGCTTTTGTGCCTAACCTATATTTTATTCTCTTTATAATGTATTTCGGAACTGCTCGGTCCTGGGAAAAAAACAGACACAAACAGCTTTTACTCCAACATTCAAAAAAGTTCCTTTAAAACTACTTCTTGTTAGGAAGAAAAGATTGTCATTGTATCAGATCCAGCCTTGCATACAATGCACACTTGCATACGACATCATACACATATGAACCGCTGCTCATTCATGCAATTATCCAAACAGCCAATCATGTAGAAGCAGTGCAATACAGATCAGGTCAAGAGCTACAGTTAATGTTCATCAAACATTGGAATGCAGAATGGTGACTTCAGTGACTTCGACCGTAGCATGGACGTCACCTGGTCTTCAGCTGTCCAGATTGGAAGAGCCTGTAGCCTCAGATTGCTGTTTTTGGCTGACAGAAGTGGAACCTGATGTGGTCTTCTGCTGTTCTAGCCTCGAAGTTTGCTGTGGTTGTAAAGAATGCTTATTTGAGTTACTGTATACTATTCTTTTAATATAAGAAAGAAAATCAACATCAGGCTTTTTTAAAATATGGGAGGAAATTGAGAAAATGTAACAGATGTGTCATCATCAGAAACGTGCTCTGTAAAATCGGGGCAGTTTTTATTCATTTAATCAAATCACTGCTTAGTTTGGTTAACTACCTGTATAACAAAAATAGAAAATAAACCCATTCCATATGCAGCAGAAACCATAGAGTCAGTATACAGTATGTTCCTTTCAGCCTTTCCTATTTTCTGAAAGACATAATTAAGGGTTCTTCTGCTGGACGATTCACTTACTGTGAATCGTCACCAGAACTCCGACTGACAGACACACAGAAGCTACAAGGTGCTCCACTTGTAAGCTGTTTCTTCTGCTTCTTCGTTCTCCTCCACCCTCATTCGCTCTCATCATCTCTTCATCACTGCCCTTCCTGCCATCATGCCATCATGCCTGTTTGCTCTTCTTTCTCATCTGTTCCATTTCACCCTGCTTTCTCTTCAGCCACCGACTCGCCTCCACTTGTCTCTCTCGTCTGCACTCCTACGCCGAAATGTGCTCGTCATTCTCTTATCACTCAAACAGAACACTTCTCCAACGAAAGTGAGACACTTGTAAAGCAAACCTTGGGAGAATGGCCAGATTAAGCCTGTGAGATGACTGCTAAGGTAACATTTGCGCATGCTGGGCAAAGTAGACCAAGCTAACTACCCATCTACCTAGCTATCTATCCATCTATCTAAGATAAATAGACACATACAAGTAGATAGACAGATATGGCTACAATAATGCCTGGCATCCCAGGTAATGCTTGTAGGCTTTCTTACCATTTCTTTTGTATGTACCTGGAGTACTCAATCACTTCAACACTTAGTAGAATACCAATTAATTTAGCAAAAGCTCAGATCTGTAATATTGATATTCTACGTGTTTAAATATACCACATGCGCAGGCATGCAACTGGCACATGTATATGGCTTGTAACAATAGTTCTCTTAACTGTACTACACAGATCCCTTCAGCACAGATTTATTTCACAAACAAGCTATTCCACTATTAGGCACATTATTTAAAATGTTTTTCCCATTTTACAATTGAAAAAAAGAATAACTTGACAGTTTACATTTACGGCATTTGGCAGAGTTTAACTCCACACAGGAGCTTTGGCTGGCATCGTAACAAAATGTCACGGTTTGGTGGTTCCTTCAAATATCTGTGGAAAAAAATATTTGCTTATCAAACTGAGTCACATTATTTACGCATGGATTAATGATGGTTTAGAATTTCTGTCATGTCACTGCCAATTTAAATGGTTTCTTTTCATTTGCTAATGATCATCTTTCTCTCCTAAAATGTGGTGACGTCATAGAATAATATCATAGTGTCCACTATTACGCCCAAAAAACACCTTCGTCCAGAGTAACCCTCCTTTAGGATTTAGGATTTCCGTTATTACAAGGAAGGTATTGAATGACTGAAGAGATAACAGATGCTTAAGGAAACATATGGCAGTTTAGCCTCACTGGGTTAAACCTCACTTTAACAAAATTAACTGAAGTACTATTGGAACAGTCAATCTTCCTGACGTGTGTGTTGAGTAACGTTTCTGGAGGAATTCATTTATAATCCCACTATCCATTGTCACTCAGAAGAGGATGGTTTCTTCTTCTTCTTCAAGTCCTGTCAGGGAGCTTTTCTTTGTCACCATCGCCTCTGGCTTGCTCATTAGGGATCTTATTCTACATCCGGATTTCTGTAAAGCCGCTTTGTGACAATGTGCTTTGTTTAAAGTGCTATACAGATAACACTGAACTGAACTTTGTTAATGCTTATGACTCCCAAAATTCACAGGATTTATACAGCGTCTATTCGATATATGTATGTTTTGTATGGCATGTGACTTTGGCATGTGACTTTGATGTCCATAACATGTACTGTATGTAATATACAGCTATCCCAAGAATGCCAAAAAACTAGTGACAAGACTACGAAATGCCATTTTCTTCATTTTTTATTTTTATTTTGTTCCTTAAACCTCAGACAAAGCGTCCTACAATGTTTCGTGTTTAAGTAACGCATTCTTACCTTCTTACAGGATATGTAAGAATTGCATGGGACATAGTATATTGTATTATTTCTATATGTTTTTAAACATATAGACTACGATAGTGCAGAAAACTTGCTGACATAAAATCACAGACATATCCCAGTACAAAATACATTAGGCCACCTCTACGCACACTTGGGTTTATCTTCTCAGAAAGCAAAGCTAGAAAGTTGAAGATGAGTCATCTAATGTCGAGTTTCAGTGAGTCTGTGCTGACTGTAGCCTCAGATTCCTGTTCTTGGCTGACAGGAGTGAAACCTGATGTGGTCTGTTGTCCTGCTGTTGTAGCCCACCTGCCTCAAAGTATGCTGAGATGCTTTTCTGCTCACCACGGTTGTGAAGAGCGGTTATTTGAGTTACCGTAACCTTCCTGCCAGCATGAACCGGTCTGGCCATTCTCCTCTGACTTCTATCATCAACAAGGAAAACAAATTTCCTTGTTTCCTCTTGTACCTACCAGAACTGATGTATGTTACGCAAAGTGTGAACATACACCCATCTTCAAATCACCTCTATAACCTATACTGTCTCCCAATTTAGGGGAAAATGTTTGAGTTAGGTTGAGTTATACTGGCAGGAAATCCCAGAACACATGGGCTTGTTAGCATTACCATGGTGAAAACACTGGATGTAAGCAGGAACGCAACTAAAACTAGAATCAGCAGAAATGGTTTTAATAGAAGTACAGGCTCCCTCTCATTTTGAGCATATGTGATATTGCTCACCTCAGAAGAAGAATATACATTTATCCATTCTAACTAAACTAAATTGGGTCAAAATAAAATCTATAATACATAAAAATCTGTTTAGAATATTGAGAATTGTTATTTGCAAGGTTTCTTAGAAGAAAGTGAATAGAAAACATTGGTGCATTTATGTATAGAAATTAACACTACTCAAGTAATAAATATCTGGCTGTGTTTGTTCCTAATCAGATGTACAGCTACAGTAGATGAGGAACTGTTGAATTTTTACATTTTTTTGACAGTTCATTTGCCTTTGAGGTTTAACTCAAGTATAGAATTTAAAGAAGCACGGTAAATGTATTCAAATGCGTAGTATAAAATGTTTTTCATATCAAAAATGAAACAAAAAGTTCAACATAAAATGCTTTCTAAATTTCTTGTCATGAACACCTTATATAGGAAATAAAAGTGGACAATAAAAGTAATACAGAACAGAGACAGCTTTGTCAGCCTTTTTTTTTTTTTTTCTTTAGAAAAATGAAGCGACACCAGGAATGTATTCCAGTCCTGTGGAGCTCAACGGCTCTAATCTGGTTTAGTGATGGGAGCAAATCCATCTAATCAGAGACTACAGCCAGGGCGTAAACGACAGCGACAGAAATGGAGGATCCATGTGGTCAGCTTCCAGACAGAAATGAACAAGAGTAATAAATACAACAACGAAGGCCAGACGAGGCAAGGCAAGGCTGTGAAATTCAGGCCAGTGTCAATAATGTCCAGCTTTGTGACTTCAAAAGATACGACGCTAATAGAAAATGGTCTTCAGTACTGATATCTGACCAACAGCAGTGCAGAGCAGTGGGGAAATGCCTCAGTGTGACATGTAACAGAGAGGAATCATTATGAATTCTGCGATGAAGAACAGGCTTGATATGAAAGCTTTGTTGTAAAATCATAACCTCGGCTCTGTGTGACAGTTGTTGTGTCGTAGACACTGCATTATATGGGGAATGAAAGCTGTCTACACTTGTGAATGCACATTCTAGAATAACAGGATAAACATTATACAGGCAATGTGTTTTATTTCAACTCGTCCTAGAGACAATCAGGTAGACACGGATCCTGCAAAAACATACCAGCGTACTGTATATTATTTAATTTCATGATTTACAGAACATCGTTTTAAAACTGAGATCACAATTCATTTCTCAATGCAATCTGATTTCAAGAATAGAGCCAGTATTTTCTCTTAATTGCTGCGACCAGTGAAGATAGACCACCCCCCCCTTGAAGCGTAGTGAGTCTACGGAAGAAAAAAGGGAGAAACAACGTTGGAAAGACGTGAGTGAATTTTGCCCACTTGTAGTGAGAAGGAACAAATTCGTCCTATTATGTATAAATGTTTTAATATTATGTAAGAAATATTAAATTCTCAATAACTAAACAATGGACAACTAAATGTATGAATGCATGAACAGGAAGTGAGTCACGGCTGCATGCACCCTCTCACGATTGTTACCCTCAAGTGGGTTTCGGCTCTGTTGTCTGGTTCTTCTCAGGGTTTCTTTCTCGTGTCATCTCGGGGAGATTTTCTTTCACACCACCACCTCTTGCTTGTTCATTAGGGATCCAAATCTACATTCGGATTTCTTTGAAGCTGCTTTAACAGTGTCTATTGTTAAAAGCGCCATACAAATGCAATTGAATTAAGTGGCTCATGAGTTGCTATGGCAGTGGAACAGAAACACTGCCACACTAATCAGCCAGTAATATTGCTGCTTTCAATGGGTGTAACTTAGAACACAAGTTAAAAAAAAACTGCATGATGAATTCACTGAAACTGTTTCAGAAGCATCCCACAGAAAACCAGCAGCTTTATAAATTAGTAAAGGTGTAATGGTGGATGCTTTGGAAGTCTTTTAAAATGTAGCTCTTATGGTTTACGTCACCTCCGGTGAGGTCGTTAAAAGAAACCAAAAGGCGCGTGATTTAATCAGCCACATTACTGACTACTACAGCCAGTATAATGCCTCACACTTTTGTCTAATCGCATATTCACCTATATTTTGACTGAAGTTTAATGCAAGAAATTGTGCTGTGTCGCAAACTTGAGAAGTGGGAAAAGAACTCGAATGTGTTAATTAGTAGTCATCCCACTACATGAGTTTTAGCATATAGCAGACATTTTATCACAGCCAGCCTCATTCTAAACACGGCTAAAGTAATATGTTTCATTTATATTCACATATAAATATACTGGATAAGTGGATAGGGTTTTTTTTTTAACAGACTACACTTAATAGCAGTTATGTTTGCTCAGGATTTTAGGGTGTTGCAGTATAAATCAGTGATTCAAACTGCAGATGAGCCATCGTTCATACTAGGAACAATGTAGCTACCATGGTCTGCTACAGTAATGTAAGAATTTAGTAAATATTCAGTACATGTTGTTCCTTGGAAAATTAGTCAAAGAATTGTGAGTGATAACTGATTGAAAAGGACACAACAGAAATAAAGTGAGGCAACAATCACAAAGTGGTTATGTAAGGAATAACACACTCCAGCTCCTGCACTTATGCGAATATAATCCATGCCGGGGTGGTGTGATATGACCCAACACGATGCGGAGTGCCATTACCACCCTGAAGTGGATTACTGTCGCATTACAGCACGGTCTGGAGTGTGGTTTTCCACTTACACCACAGCGATTTGCGATTTATTCATGAACAACACACATTTTAAGAGTTTAGAGTTAGATTTAATGTAGGGGAACATCTGCGAGACAAGTTAGCTCCTGTTATCACTTACGTTATAGCAGCTATAAACAGCTGTTCCCTCACCAGCATCTTCATTTCTCTCTCTCTCTCTCTCTCTCTCTCTCTCTCTGTCACAAAAAAACATAGCTGGTCATTTTACCGAGAAACCACTAAATGTAAGTTCCTCTGTTCTGGGACTTTGCAAAGCACCATGACTGTTACATTATTATTATTAAATATTAAATAAATGTCTCATAACAAAAAGAGTCACCAGATCAACGATTGTACATTGTACACACACACACACACACACACACATATATATATATATATATTTACTTCAATTCTTAGATCAGTAATGAATTAGTTCATATTTACATCTAAAAGCATTTGTTCTTTTTCAAACGAGGTCCATATGTTTGCGTTTCTTTTTTTTTTTTTAAACCATCACATCATAATTTCCTATAAAAAAAAATAACATTATCAAGAAAAATCCAGCTTTACTACACTTAGCACAATACTTCTGACTAAAATAAATCATAATTATCAATAAAAACGAACCATAATTATTTTTGTGACCATTAAGACATGTGTGTTTAAGAGGGCTAGCTTTCAAACCCTTCTGGATGATGTAATTCCCAGAAACAACAACTGCAGCGCTAAAATGTGATGATCTCACTGAATATCCTCTGACCTTCTTGTGCATCCTCTCCAATGCTGACTGCATGAATTAATAGCTCAGAGACGGGAAATGTCACTCAGTACGCCACATTCATGGTGTACAGCTTTACAGAGGAAAAGGAACATGAGACATTGATCCTGTTCCCTACATTTAGACACTGTACATTGGGAAAGAAACCAATTATTCCTGATCGTGACTTACAAAGAAATATCACACACACACTGTAAACTGTGGAACAGCAGTTGGTTAAATCTGAAGCTCTAACGCGTTAAGCCGGTTTACTAATAAAGCAGCAGTGACATTTCTGATGGAGGAGCCAAAATCGAAACTCAACATCAGCCCTGAACTGGTATTTGCAATAAGGTTTGAGAAAAATCTGTTAGTGTGAAGTTAAAATGCATTTTAAATATCAAACTTCTACTGATACAACCAGAACACTGAACCATTACATCAGGCTCAAGACTACAGACACATCAATCATACAAGAAAATATTCAATTATTGCAGTTTTGTCCTGATGTCAGCATGCACTACATTTCTTAAGACTACCTTTAGACTTCTCTTTATGCACCAGAATGGAGGAAAAATACGATCTCAGTGACTATTGGCATGGTTGTTGGTGCCAGATGGGTTGGTTTGAGTAGTTCAGAAACTGTGGATCTCCTGGGATTTTCACACACAACATCTCTAGAGTTTACACAGAATAGGACGAAAAACAAAAAAACATCAAGTTCTGCAGGTGGAAACAGAGGTGAGGGGAGAAAGGCCAGACTAGTCTGAGCTGACCGGAAGGCTAAAGTAACTCAAATAATCACTCTTTACAAATATGGTGAGCAGAAAAGCATCTCAGAACGCACAACAACACATCAACCCTTGAGGCGAATGCACTACAACAGCAGAAGAGCACATCGGGTTCCACTCCTGTCAGCCAAGAACAAGAATCTGAAGCTACAGTAGGCACGGACTCACCAATATCAGACATTTGACTTGACTTGACACTTGACTTGACATTTAAAGATTTTTAGAAGTCTCCAATGTCAGCATTTTGTAACACTCAGATACTCAGATATAAGATTTCTCAGCAACATCAAGCTGTGTTTCATATATGTGTACAGAACTGTGCAGAAGTCTTGGCACCCTATTTTTTTTAGTACAAACTTTGTTATAGATTTTTATTTGCTGACTTCTACATTATTGATTCAGTACAAAAAATTTTTGATTCCGAACATTGGTTTTCCAGCACAAAATGAAATGTTACAGAAAAATGTTTGTATGTCAGTAAAGAAAGCAGCAGATTCCATAAGAGACACTTTTCAGATAAAAACATAATGAAGGCTGCTGGGTTTCGCTGCAGAAATAAGATGCGAGTCGACAGTCAAAGTCTCCAGAAGAGCTGCAGCTGCTTCTGCAACACTTACAGTAACTCAGTAACACTTACAGCTCATTTCCTTATAAAACTCCACACACTGCACCTGAGACTACTTTTTTTTTTTTTTAAAGCAAAAGGTCATCACATCAAATATTGACTTTGTTTCATTTATTACTGTTTACTGCTGTTTATAGTGTTTTTTTTTAAGTAGAAGCCATCTTTCCTGTACAGCATTTCTTTGTATGTGCCTAAGACTTATATTTTAACTTCAAGAGAGAGTGTAAAATGAGAACAACTGCAACATAACATTAGCGATAACAGGAACTTGCATTACACTACATAAACATATAACTATATAACTCCAGCTATAAACAGTTAAAAAGTATTACGTGTTATTCTTCAGTAAACAAAAAATGTTAGTGTTAACAAATTGCTGTGCTGTACAGCAAACCGGAATAAAACATGACAGGATGTGCTGTTATAGGAAAAGAATAAATGATGCACTGAAGTTAATGAATGTCCTAACGCAGAAATAAATCAAATCAAACAGAGCTGAGAACAAAAATGCAAATATGAGTGGAAGTGATTCAGCCATCTTCTCATGCACACATCGCTCCTTATTTTCATCAGGATTTAACATCATTGGGCATCAGAAGATCCGACTGTATTTAATCTTTACTCTTTAAAGCTCTCTAGAATATATCTGGATGTTTAAATTGGATAACTTTAATAACTGCTCTTCAGGACTTCCATGGATGTTTCATCTAATTCGTGATACATCTCTTAGAGGACTGAATGAGTATTGTAGAACTTGTAACAAAACACTATCGAATTTCCAGCAGGGTCTCCTATTAAAGACGAGAACAGACTCCTGCAACCTTTTTAAAATCCAAGAAAGACACGGATAATGACGGTTAAATTAACTTCAGCCAATCCTAATTGCTGCTTTGTTAAAGTTTAAATGCGGTTGTGCTGCTTTATAACTAATAGAAGAAACGATGGTTGGCCAGGGCCCCAGGTCACCCAGAGAAGCTCATTAAAGTGTGTGTGAGAGAGAGCGGGACTTGCCACACTTCAACCAGCACACACTGTTACCATAGTAAACTCCGGAAAGATGCCTCAGGGATTTAAACATGTCTTGCTAAGGGGCTTATAAACCAGTGTGTCTAAAAATATATGAAGGTGCAGGTTGTACTCCTTCATCCTTAGTTAACTGTTCTTTAATTTGACTAAAAATACTGTTTCAGAAGAGGAACGTATCTGAATAAATAACTGAGTAGAAATGTTTAGGTATAAATGTATGCATTTAGAATATTTCAAATCTTGTTAAACAAAACACTATTGTTTATTGCGTTATCCTGTATGAGGTTTCTTGAGAAAAATGCTGTAGGAAGAAGCTTCATCTTACAGACAAACAATATTTAACTGCATATTTACTTTTAAGTGATCAATCCATCCTTTAAAAAATGAAACTATCAGTCAGTTAGTATAGGGATGATTAATTTCACATGCACCTGATTTCTCATCTTAGGCCATATTAAATAAGAGGTTGCTTGCAGAAACAACGCAAATTGTGAGAGATCGCAAGCTCAAATCCTGATAATGCTACAGATATTCGTAGCCGGGACTCCAGAAAGCAAAATTAGCTGTACTCTCTGGATGGGAGGGGCATACTCTCATTCCCCTGTCAATCACAGCAACGCTAGCCAATCATGGGCATTTGTGAGCACATGTATGAGGAAGAGGGCTGATAGCGCTTTCCTCTGAGTGTGTTACTCTGCCCCGTGATGCAGCATCATCAGCAGTTGGAAAAGATGCAGCTGGCTTGCTTCACGTGTCTAGGAGGCAGCGCGTGTTCTCCTTTCCCCGTCCTTGGTTGGATAGGGGAGAGCTGGCTAGTGTGTGGGAAATGGAAAACGACCAAATCGGGGAGAAATTCATGACCATGGTACAGGTTTGAGTAAATACATTATGTGGTAGTGGTAGTGTAATAAATATGGAAATTTGGATACAAGATACTTGCCATGGCTTCCCGCTAGAAACACTACATAAAATACAGGATTCACGCTATATTATGCAGTCTATGCTTGTGATGAAAACAGTTTATGAACTTTGATTCTAAAATATGATAAATGCCAAATTTTATCAATGGAACTGAAGTCCATGGGTCACTACATGGCCTACGAATTATGTCTAATCCTATTACAAGCAATACCTGTTGTTTAATGGATTGAAAAGGGGTTTCTTTGCTAAATGCAATGTCTGTTTTTAACAAATTGCCTGTGCCCAAGAGCGTTATCCAGTTAACACCATCGTTAACATGAAAAAGCAATTTCTTTTACAGCTTTATGAATGTACGCATGCTATTTTTGGCAAATTTCTAACATGTCCAACCGAAACAGCAACACAGTGGCATTGATTAGCAAACGATGCTTGCATCGGCACAATCCATAGATGAAATTTACGCTGTAAACACGTGATATTGCATCAAAAATGCAAAAATGTGGGCTCAGTGGTATCAGAGGCATTCAAAGTGAGTCATATGGCATCATCTTTTTTTTTACGTTTATCCCAGTAAACATGCGAATTACAAACTGTTATCCTAATATATAAACTAAAAACAATCCTCAATCTTTAATACATTGTCCATTTTAATTTAAATAACCAGTGAGGAAATGTGACTGAAGGCAACACTATGTGAAATCAGTTCATTATCTTTCAGCGATGCGGCACTTGAACACAGTTAATGTGAATCTGCGAATAAAAAATTAGCAAGCAAAGAAACGCGTTCCTGCTCAGTGGCTATAGACTGAAGTTTTACACAAAGTTTTTGGATAGCATGCTAGTCTTTTAGACTAGCTGACTACCTTAACGTTCTGAATTAACAATCAGTCTGTAATGTTATATTTAGGATCATAGTTAGACTTACAATGGCTTTTTCCCAGAGAAATACTCCAGCAGCATCTACAGAGGACACGTGAAAGCAGCACAATGTGAAACCAAGTGCAACTTCCACAGGTTGAATGCACAGATTGCAGAGGAAAGTGCAATACCCCATGGACGTTTTTCTTTAAAAAACAGAAACAAAGCAGACAACGTCTCTAAAGACTAGAGACATTGAGGAATGCATTTTGGAGACTTGTGGTTGAGTCCTGTCATGTCAAACTGGTGAACAGCGGCTATTAAGCGTCCACTTCATAACATCTGACAACCTGTGTTTTCCTCTAAAATATTTCCTTTCAGTCATGTACAAAATTACTAGATGTCATAAAAGTATCATTTCTAAAAGTAATTTAAATTAAACTGCATAAGCCAGTAAATTCAGAAAAATAGTGGCAGCTTCGAAAACTAATATTTTTGAAAGTATAAGGTGATTTATTAAAAAAGATAAGTTCCGATAAATTCAGTATATCGTAACTGAATGACAGCAAGGTAAAAATATGTGAAGTAGTTTGTCGAGTGAATCCTAATGCAATTTTAAACAAAATGCCACCTTGATATGATTTAAGGATGATCCGGTTTTGCATTGTTTCTAAATTCATTGCGAATTATCCATATAACTTGTGCAACAAGTAGCAATGTAATATACAGTAGGATCCAAAAGTCTGAGACCACAGACTTGATATTATAAGAAGTAAATGATAAGAATCATATTACGAGCAATAACTGGAGTGAAAAGCAGAATCGTAGAAATATTTACCTGAACTGCATGAAGGAATTCCTTAGCATTTGGTAGTTTGCTTTAATGGCAGCGTGCACTTGAGCCGAAACACAGACTCCACAGGTTTGTGTACAACCTGATGATCTGTGTTAGGTCAAATCCGTCACTGTGTCATCTGAACACCTGCTTTAAAGGAAGGGATAAGACTTGGAGAAAATCTGGCCTTCTGTACAAAGGAGTTAACAGTTAAATGTCACAAATTTGCTTAAATCTAAACCGTGACCTAGAAATAGAAATGGAGCGGAATCTCGAATATTGAATATTAACGATATTGAACATTTCCTTTCTTTGTTTTTAAATGTGTTGATTAGTCTCCGGTCTCAGACTTTCGGACCCCGCTGTATATTAAATTGCTACTTGTCGCACAAATGGTATGGATAACTATGCGGCTGGTTTTAGGAGTAATAGAAATGGAAATAACTACGAATATCAGACATTTGTTCTTAGGAGTCTTCCGTACCAATCTGAAAAGCCCTGTCACGGTAATAGAGGCATGTTGTGTAGGGATATTTATACACAGATTTCTGACGATGATGGAGCGCATATTTACCGCCTGTTATCTAACAATACTTAGGAATGCACGATTAGACAGTCTGAAGATTAAATATAGCTCATCCTTCTGCGTGTCATCAGGACTATAAATATACGTGACTAAACACATGCCTAAGATATGACTACACGCTGATCTGGGGTAAATGGATCTTGAACGTGGTATTGGAGAGTTTCGAAGGTTAAGGTGTTTCTAGCCTGGGCATTGCAAAACAAATAATAATAATAATAATCATAATAATAATAATAATAATAATAATAATAATAATAATAACAGCACATGAAAACATCTTAAGTCAAATGAATCTAGTATTTCCTGTTATATGATTACAATAAACCAGATATAGGATTATTAAACCTATTTCTAGACATTCAAGCTTTCACGCTTTAAATTTCTTTATTCTTTTGGTAGACTTTCCTCCTTTGAGAAATAAATGCTTATAATTAGCAAAACTTTCTGCCAACAGAAGACTATTTCGAGCTTGAAAATGTCGAGAAATAATCTTATATTTAGTTTACTGTAATCTTATTTCCAAACAGCACTTTCAGTGATCATATATAAGTCATCAGTACACTTTCCACTGATGATCAGGTATGGCACTTCTCATCTCACCTGCAACATGTGGTCTGTGCTGTATCTAATGCTTTAAACAGGAAAAGAGAAATATAATGAGATGCTTCTTTAACAAGCCTTTTTTTTTTTTTTTTTTTTTTTGCTGCAACAAGGAATAGACAACACACTCCACTGAAATGATGGCAGCGGTAAATAATTCTTCAGGAGATGTCGCTTTCCAAGTGTCCACACACACACACACACACACACACACTTAATGGTCAGTGGGATTGAATGCATCTTGTATATGACGCATGCTTCTTGTTTTGATCATGTGAGCATTATGATGCCTGAACACAAGAAAGAAAGAAAGAAAGAAGGAAAGAAAGGCAGAAATCTTCCAGACGCTCGCGCTCTCCGGAAAAGGCGCAGATTAGCGTCACTTACTTTCCGTGATCTTCTGCAATCCCAGCACGTCCTCCGGGGTGATGATGGTGTTGGAGAGCAGTTCCTCCTCGGTGGTGACGGGGACTCCCACGTCCGTGGTGTTGCAGCCCTTCTTGACTTTCATGGCCTCCTCTGGTTCAGGGTTCGAGCTCGAGTCGCCGTCGCTGGGGCTGGGACTGGGGCTGGGACTGGGATCGGGATCGACGTGTCCGGTGGCGCTGCGACTGGCGGGATTAACGCCGCCGCCGCACTTCTTATCACAGCTCGGTGCGTCCTGGCTGCTGCCTGCGCTGGTACAAGAATAGCTCATTATCCTGTCCCTCCTCCTCCTCCCCTTATCCCCCCGTCTCCTCCTCTAGCCCCTCGGTCCAGGCGAGACAGGGAAGCGGACACCGTCTCTCCGCCAAAGGATTTTTTCTTTCTTTCTTTCTTTCTTTCTTTCTTTCTTTCTCTCGTTCTTTCTTTATTTGTTTATTTAACCCCAACGCGCTTATTTAAATCCGCCGTTTTGTCCGGCAGTCGGCCTCGCTTTACGGCACATTCGCCTGGCGCGTGAATAAAGCGCGCGTGAGCCGGCTGGTGAGGGGTGTGGTCTCCAGGCAACCATCACCATCTGCGATTTACATCTCGTGCATAATCTGTATAATCTACCAAACAGTACACTTATTAAAAACTTGTTCACAAGGAACACAGCAAGGGGTTAAAGTGTGGACTCGACAACAACACATCGGGTCAAAAACCCCAAGAGAAACCATCACAGAAATTCTAATGGTTTCCACTACAAATACCATTACAAACCATCAGCTAACCATTAACACCATTACCATTATTGGTCCTTAATGGTATCCACTAGACATAACATGCCACCAATAGAAGGCAACAAATGACCAGTAGAGACCTACAGGGACCATTAGAGTTTCCATTATAACCATTAAATCCATTACAAATTCTATGAGGGTTTCTATTGTTTTTTTTTTTTTCTCAACAGGATAATGAATGAATTAATCAATTAATTAATTAACCCTGGAAGATCCAAAAACAAATTTGTTAAAATATCAAAACATAAACTGTGCATTAAAATCACAAGAATTAAATTTGCAAAAATGCATTCATATTTTTGCTGTGGTTTTAGGAGGAGGCTGTTTGCTTTCGTTCGTGTTTTTGTTCAGGTAGAATGAGAATGAGAACTAAAATATGGAACGATATTCCATATTTTAATGTCAATTTTAATGTTAAGGTCTAATGCCTCTTAGCCACGCCTTCTGTTAACTATCAAAAAATGTGAAGGAAATAAAACGATTATTATCCGTAATCATGTTGTAGACTAACTCCACTACGGTACTGAGGTTAAGTGTTTACGTCTGAACGTAAACTCTTGCGTCC
This sequence comes from Pangasius sanitwongsei, assembly GCA_037576675.1. Lineage (NCBI taxonomy): Eukaryota > Metazoa > Chordata > Actinopteri > Siluriformes > Pangasiidae > Pangasius > Pangasius sanitwongsei. The sequence continues at coordinate 2,880,367 of CM075017.1, read as the reverse complement.
TCAACAACAAGGCATCGTGAACAATGTAAACTCTTGTGTTGTCATTGTGGTTGGTGGATGTGGTTGTGGTGGTGGTAGCATTGCTGCCTCACAGCTCAAGGGTCCTTAGTTCGTTCCTCTGGGTTCTCTGGTTTCCTCCCACCTTCTAGAAACATGCGTGTAGAATGTGGAATGTCTATGCCAAATTACCCATAGGTTCATGAATGTGTGGCTTCCCATCCCATCCCGTGTGTATTACCACCTCGCATCCGGTGTCCTCGGGATTGACTCTGGATCTACAGCGACCCTGCTGGGAAGGATGAAGCGGTCACTGAAGATAAACGAATGAATTAATAATGTTGTTACCTGCCAAATCCTAGTCCATTTCAGAGATCTATACAGAACACTCCATTTTTATTAAAAACATTTACTTTATGCATTATGTGATTAAAAAAAAAAAACAACAACAACAACTATATACTCTTGGTTTTCCTTAGCTAGAAAGCCAATGTGGCAGTTAAAGTTTGGCTAATTCCTAATTCTCCTCTTTTCTAATTCATTCATAATGACTGCCTTTCAAAAACTCAGTTTAAATTCTCTAATACGGGTAATAAATGTCAACATAGCGGATATACAGCACAGTGTGTGACTATGATCTCATCATGCTCAATAGCCTTCATTACACTCATGTGTAGCTTTATCAGGGCTTTGGTACGATAAGTGAGTTTTGTTGAGATGGGTGTGAGGTGAGAGAGAATGAAAAGAGGGACTTACACACACAAACACACACACACACACAGTCATTTCATCTAATGAGCTTGCTGACATGGCTACCTTCTTTGTGATCAGTGTGGTTGCTCTCATCAGCAGAAATGAACACACAGGGGGGCACAGACTTTTTTACACACACTCAGAACTATACACATACAGAGACATACTAACTTCACACATAGACACACACGTGTGACTTTCTCTCTGGACATTCGGTCGGCTAAACAATGTGCTGACAGCGGTGGACTGTGAATGTACAGCTATTGATTTGATAAAGACTGAACTGTTTATCAGTTTAACCTCCATGAATGTCAGACAAATTGTTTTTTTTGTTTTTTTTTTATTAAAGGATCATTATAAACAAATGAAGCCAGTAATTATAGCCTGCCCAAATTGGCTTCTAGGTCCCTAGGTCCCTGATTCTTAGAGCATGTGGACCATATATTCCCAAAATAAAGCTTAATAGGTCCTAAAGGAAGCTTACATTTTAATGTTTAAAAACTGTCCAATTTTTAGATAGTCTATAAAAAATGTACAAGCCAAATGTCAAAGTTTGATCCTGGACATTTTAAAATACAATGGTGTGTAGAGTAAAATCTCTGAAAGAGAAAATAACACAATACACAGGTTTTTTTTGTCCCCATTTTCAACTGAAATGCCAAAGATCTTGTTCATCCTGTTGTTTTCCATATTTGTTTTAACCATATTAAGATTAAATATTAATCTATTTCAACATCACAGATAAAAATGTAAAATAAAATGATAAAATGGTAAAAATAAAAACAGATAAAATGTAATAAGATTAAACATAGACGACATCTGACATGTTACTCGATGTCAAAATGTAAAAATAGACCAACACAGGTGTTCACTTAACCGTAGTGTGGCTACGTGCTCTGTTTTTTACTGGCAGAGTTAGCTTCTTTGTGAGGCGCGAGGTGGGAGAATGAAAGGCCCAAAGCTCAGTCTAGAGACAAAAAGACTGCCAAAGCAAAGTGCTGACAGCAGCCGAGGTCTGTGAGTCAGAAAGGCCATTCACCTCATCCCTGTATAAATACCCCTACACGTGCCTGACCAAGAGACCACTTTGTGGAAACCCCCCCAACGCACACGGCTCATACCTCAGGGTAAGTCTATCAAGCACTGATTAACACAATTGATGACAAGCTTCATTCATGAAAGAATTTTTTTATTCGTGGTTCATCCGGTGTATGAAAATCGCTCCAGATCATAGTCAAGACTAAAAAGCCAAAACAACAGAGACAACACAGATGACTTATGTTACAAATTATTAATCTAAAAGGGTAATAACGGAAATATATCTAAAGTAAAGAGCTTATCATAAACAGAAGAAATATAACTGCTGACAAGAATGCGGATATGGAGGATATGGATACGTACCTGTGTGAAAAGTTGTGTATGGGTGTAATGTTTGTCCTGAAATGGTTCTCATTCTTCCCCACAGGTCAAGCAGTACTAAGATATTCGGCATAATGGCTCAGACCAATCAGATGAGCATGCCCATGGGACCATGGAAGGTAAAGTCTCTGGGATTTCCTAACCATAACATCAAATCCGAATTTAATTTCACTTTTTCACCAGGCACATGATCACAGCGCTACTGAGTTCGTGACTGTGATTGGTCAGAAGGTTTTGGTTCATTTTCTACAACAGCATGGCTCTGCAAAGTACAGGTTCATCTTAATCATCGTTCTGATACCTTAGCATTTCTATAGTAGCAGCACATTTACAGGCACTTAACCTAATATTAAGCAGATTTAAAGAAAATGTGTTGTTATATAACAAAGAAATGAATATAAATATTGATATGGTGGAGCTTTTTCTAAGGTCACTCTACTTAATATTTAGGGAAGGAGTCTCCAGTGTCTTTGTAACAGTCAGAGGTAAAGCTGTAACTTTAAGTTTTATGCCACGGGAAAGTCTGTGCACTTTGTGGTGTATCGGTAACTTGGCAAACTGCTTTTTTGTCTTATTAAACACTGAAGAATATACAGACTGTTATAACACAAGTGATGACTTGTTTCAAGGACAATCCACAATATTAAATGTAACTATAAATGGATAAGAAATGTATCGTTCTTTAATAAATAGAAATTGTAACTTGTGGTAGCCTGTAAGAGTAAAACACATCAGGTTGTGCTGTTATAGGAAAATAATCAGCTTTGTTTTACCTGTTATCAAACCTCCACCCTGTTCTTGATTTATTTTCCTATAACTGCACATCTTGTCATGTTTTATTAATGACGCAATAAAGGGACGCTTTGGAGAGTCAATTTCTCATGGCATACAAATGTAATTAAACGCATTCTGTGCTTTCCACCAGATCACTGTTTATGACCAGGAGTACTACCAGGGCAGATGGTGGGAGTTCACTTCCTGCTGCAAGAACATTATGGAGTATGGCATGGAAAATATCCGCTCCCTGAAGGTGGAATGTGGCGCGTGAGTGATCAGGCATAAGCGCTTGATTTAATAATAAAAAGCAGATACATATTTATTCAACTGAGCGCTTCTGAATTCAAATGTATATACAGTGTCTATGAAATGTTTACTTAACTCCTTTACAAAGTCAACAATCACGTTAAATGTGTAATTAAAATCGGTCTCTCTTTCACGTTCATATCCTGCTTCATAGCATTGTCTGTTTTTTGTCCTGTTTTTGTACCCAGCTGGGTGGGGTTTGAGCACAGCAGTTACCATGGCCAGCAGTTTGTCCTGGAGAAGGGAGACTACCCTTGCTTCGAGGCCTACATGGGAAGCCATGGCTACCGCGTCGAGAGGATGATGTCTTTCCGCCCAATCTATTCGGCTGTGAGTTCATCCAACATACTTTAAAAATTCAGTATATACTGTTATACCACAGCACAACTGAATTCTCAAATCTGATTGGTCAGAAAGTGTTGACTAATATTCTATAACAGCAACTCTGGCAATAATTCAAATGATATGGTATTGTTTCTATAGTAACAGCTCATTCACAGGAACATTATCTAAGGCTAATAATAAATTGATAAAAAACAAAATAACAAAATAACATTGATCATCATTGATATGGTGAAGCTTTCTGTAAGGAGATGTTTATATATCATTTACGGAATGAATCTCCAGTGCCACCGTCAGCACTTAGTAAGTTTTTCGCCATGGAAAAGTCTTCAGGACCGAGGACTTTGTACTTTCCAGATTCTTGGTAACATGACTAACTTTTTTTTTGTTTTATTACATTCAAGAAAGAGAAAATTATAAAGGCTAGAGAGACCGTAAGTGATAACTTTGGAAATAAATTGTCTCATGGATGTTCCATAACATTAAATGTAACTAGAAATGGTTAAAATGTACAAAGGGTTGTTCAGTAATAAAATGTAATCAGTGGCAATTGATTTTGGTTCAAATAATAAATTTCAGGACATGTGGTTATTGGAAAAAAAAAAATTACCCGGTGTGAACAGTAACCTTGTTTCACATCGGACTGCATCACACCACACCATCGTTGATTATTTTCCTATAACAGCATGCCCTGTCTTGTTTTATTCCTTACATAACTAATCCAGGCTGTATGATGATTGCACTAAATATTTTCTGATTACCAAAATGAAATATTCGTAACTTTTTTGAAAGCATTTACCTTGTGATTAGGAGATTGGGGGTTTGAATCCAGCTGGAGGCAGCTGTAGCCTTTTCCTCGGTTTGGTCTCCTTTAACGTCAGAAAAATCTTGTCTCCTCTTTGTCCAATTCTATTTCCCCTAAGGAATTTTTAATCTTGTGAGACATCAAAGAGAAAAAAAAAAGTTTCCTCTGGGATTGTCTATTAGGCAGGTATTTTGAGCAAATGCTTCCAGTCTTATTCTTTTTTCATGTTGAAACAGTGCCACAAGGAGTCCCGCATGTGTGTGTGGGAGTGTGAGAACATGATGGGCAGACAGTGGGAGCTGTGTGATGACTACCCTTCCCTGCAGGCTATGGGCTGGCACAACAATATGATCGGCTCCATGCAGGTTCAAAGCGGCGCGTGAGTACCTCCACCAGCACCTCTACTATAAGCACATAACACAATCGTAGTCATGGCAAAAATATCCTTATCTCTCCTCTAATGAAAACATAATCTGTAATATATATATATGTATATAATGGAAAGAATAAACAGAGCTTGCTTTCTTGTGCTTGTCATTAATTGGGGCTTAAAGTTACCAATTCTGATTAAAAATAGCAATTCTGATTATAGGGTACTAGAAAATATTAGGATGGAGTTAATTTTTATTAGACAATTTAATTTATATAAAATTCGATCACACTACATGGCCAAAAGTTTGTGGACACCTCACCATAACACACCTGTTTTTTTGAACATCCCATTCTGGATTTAGTCCTATATTCGCTGTTTTAATATGCTCCACTCTTCTGGGAAGGCTTTACACTTAATTTTGGAGCGTGGCTGTGGGGATTTGTGATCGTTCAGCCACAAGAGCGTTAGTGAGATCGGGCACTGATGTGAGGATGTCGAGGAGGTCTGGGGTGCAGTCGGTGTTCCAGTTCATCCCAAAGGTGTTCAGTGGGGTTGAGGTCAGGGCTCTGTGCAGGACACTCGAGTTCTTCCACTCCAACCTTCACACACCACGTCTTCATAGAGCTTGTTTTGTGCACAGGGACAGTGTCATGCTGGAACAGGTTTGGTCCTCTTAGTTCCAGTTTAGGGAAAGTGTAATTCTACAGCAGACAAAGACATCGCATACAATTGTGTGCTTCCAATTTTGTGGCAATAGTTTGGTGAAGAACCACATGTGGGTGTGATGGTCATGTATCCACATACTTTTGGCCATAGAGTGTATAACAACGTTGCTCATCAGAAGGTTATATGTGATCTGTCTTGTAATATCTTTTGGCTGATTGGCTCATTTTATTTCATTCTTCCAGCTGGGTGTGCTACCAGTACCCTGGTTATCGTGGTTATCAGTACATCATGGAGTGTGACTGCCACGGAGGCGAGTACAGATGCTACAGGGAGTTTGGCACCCACGCTCACACTCCCCAGATCCAGTCCATCCGTAGAATCCAGAACTAAAAATAATGTGTCCTTCCTCCTTCCGTTCTTCTCCTCCCCCTCCAACCTTTCCTTCGTACTCAGCTTCACAGTACAGACCTCATTGCCAGGATTGCCAGCCGACTAACTGGTGCTACATTCATGTAACGTGTCCAATGATTTTTCAGACCCATCGCTTAAGGAAAGAAAAGCACAGTGAAAACGTAACAAATAAAGATCTTGAAGCTGCAGCCAGGCTGTAGCATTGTGAGACACCTGGGAAATTGCTCTACTTTTATCACTACAAACTTGCAACTCCTGTCAACTTCTGTGTGAGACTTGGTGAATAAAGACAACAAGTAAAAAAAAAGCTAAAGAAAAGGAATGTGTGGCTCTTTTCAGCATTGTAGTGAAGAGGGGATGGTGTGTTATGTAACTCAAACAAAGTTACGGCTTAAACAAGTGTAAGTGAAAGTAAAAAAGTTGTTCCTTTTTAATGTATTCAAGTAAATAGTAAATGTTTGACTTATGACATATAAAACTGTTACGAGATGATGTCAACTCAAACCAGCAATCTCTGTGGTCATATGCATGACTAGCACTACCTAGTATGCTAATGAATTTATCAGAAGTAAAATATCAAGTACATAACCAATATTTACCATTAGATATAATTTGACTTGCTGCCTAGCTAATTTATGGTAGCTACTGGAATCGATGCTAGTCTAACCTGCATTTGCATTAGCAAAGAAAACAGGTGAACTTAGTTAAACATAGCGAGCTAATGTTAGCTAATTAGCGAGGTTTACCTCAACATGCTTTTTCAAATTAGATGGAGTTCATGCTTTCTAGGGAGGCGAATGAGCCGCCTCATTTTATGAACAGATGTAGCTAATGTTAGTTTGCTAGCTAGCCAGTCTCCCAGTCAGTCAAGTGGCTTTATTGTCATAACAACCCATGCAGCTGGTACAGTACACAGTGAAAGGAAACAACTTTCACAATTCTAGTGTGGAATAAAGTGCAAAAAGATATTACAACATAATAATAAATGCTGTAAATGTAAACATAACATACTAGTTAGCAGCAAAAAATGCAGGTGGTTAATACAGTATTTTGATTACAGTATTTTAGCAGCAATTTAGGAAAGAAATGTGCAAAAATTTCAAAGGGAATGGAATGGTGTTCAGTTGAGTATGCATGTCTGGGTTGGTGTCACTACAGTCTCTGGGTATTGAGAAGTTTGATGGCTTGGGGGAAGAAACTGTTACACAGTCTGGCCGTGAGGGCATGAATGCTTCGGTACCGTTTGCCAGACAGCAGGAGGGTGAAGAGTTTGTGTGAGGGGTGCATGGGGTCATTCACAATGCTGGTTTCTTTGCGGATGCAGCATGTGGTGTAAATGTCTGTGATGGAGGGAAGAGAGACCCCGATGATCTTCTCAGTGGTCCTCCTGAAACCGTGCAATGATGCAGCTGCTCAGGGTGCTCTCCATAGTCCCTCTGTAGAACATGGTGAGGATGGGGGGTGGGAGATGGGGTTTTCTCAGCCTTCGCAGAAAATAGAGACAATTTTTTTTTCTTGGCTATGGAGCTGGCATTGAGGGACCAGGTGAGGTTCTCCGCCAGGTGAACACCAAGGAATTTGGTGCTCTTGACGATATCCACGGAGGAGCCATCGATGTTCAGCGGAGAGTGCTCGGTCCTGAAGTCAACAACCATCTCTTTTATTTCGTCCACGTTCAGGGACAGGTTGTAGGCTCTGCACCAGTCCGTTAGCCGCTGCACCTCCTCTCTGTATGCTGACTCGTCGTTCTTGCTGATGAAACCCACCATGGCCGTGTCATCAATGAACTTGATGCTGTGGTTCGAGCTGTACATTGCTGCACAGTCATGAACAGCAGTGTTATATCAGAGCACAAACAACTCCTGAAATAACGTAGTCCTTGTCTGCCTCGGCTGCTGTTTATGGACACTGGACACCACTGGGCTATCAAACAACTAGCTAACCTCAGTAACATTTAACTTCATTCACACGCAGTTACACACGCTTACATAGAGATTCATCTCTGGTGTGCAGCTTATGGGCAAAACATACCTGATCTAAGAAAACTTTTCCTTTGTGCCAGTTATGAAAGCAACCCCCAACTGCACACACAATACAGTTTTCTGTGAATCCATAACTATTAATGTTAACTATTAGATGCTAAATGGCAGTGCCAAGAGATACTGTAATGAATACAAACTAGTCAAACTACACACCGAGTTCATCGGAACGCTGAAAATAAAGTGGATACGAGTACTCGCTTGCTCCAGTATATGAAATATAATTTATTGAGGTAGGGCCAGGGGCGCTCATCCTCAAGTTCAACAACGCAGTCTGGTGGCTTATCCTTATTCAGATAGCTATAGCTATCTGCTATAGTATTATATACTATATAGTATATATTTTTTTCTAGATTAATGATCTTGATTGGACGTTAAACTGATCCCATTTGATTGAATTAGATTGATTTATTGTGCACAGTCAGATGAGGGAAGAGACTTCTGAGATTTGTATGTTACTTTGAAGGTTTAAATAATAATAATAATAATAATAATAATAATAATAATAATAATAATAATGACAATAAAGTTGAATCTAATCTAATAATAAATAATGTAAGGGGTAAAAAGTCAGATTTTTCTTGGGAAATGAAATTAAGTAAGAGTATTCAATTTGTATAATACTCAAGTGATGTATTAATTCGCCAAAAATAATACTTAATATTGTAAGTACATTTAGTCAGGTATTTTACACGCCTCCACTTGCTAATGCTAGGTAACTCGATTTTTTACTTCTTTTCAGGTTTTTATTTTTTAATTTAAGTCAGTGTGACCTGGTTATTAAGCAGTTATCTGATCTGAGGTAATATTTAATTATATAAAAAATAACAATATGAAAGAGTTTCTGTTAAAAAAAAAAAAAAGTTGCTTTTTTTCGTGCTTAGCCACATTTCCGCTAGCACATAAAACGTAGCGCGAGCCTTCATTACCCAGGTCAAGGTCACATAAGTCGCTTAGCAACATGGCGTATTTCCGGTCAATTGTAACACAACTTTTCGTTATTTCACACATTGTTTATTGTGCCAGTGTCGAATTGCAGGTATATGATGAGGAAACGTACAGGGAATATTACAGTTATATGGAGTTTAGTCGTCGTCTTTGGCATTTCGCTGAAAAATACCCGCACATTTGCAGCCTCGCGAGCGTCAGCAGGTCGGCTGAAGGCAGAGAACTTTGGGTGATGAGGATCACAGCTCCCACAGACCTCCTGATGATGGATGGTCCTGGGAAACCGCGATTCAGATACGTGGGGAACATCCACAGGGACGAGGTGCTGTCCAGACAGCTCCTGATCTACCTCACTGATTATCTCTTGAGTCAGTACGGAACTGATCCCAGAGTGACTCAACTTGTAGACAGCACAGATATTTATATCTTACCCAGTGTGAATCCTGATGGCTTTGAGAAGCCTGTAGAAGGGGAGTGTGATCTAAACCCGAATTTCCCTGATCCAAGTGCCTTGCAAAGTGCACCTGAGGTGTTAGCAATCACTAAATGGGTTTTACACAAAAAGTAGGTCTTTACTATTTATTAAATGCAATTATTTTCCTATTTCCTGTTATGTGCTCAATCCAAAACCGTAGGCATTAACACGGAATCGCTGTTGTAATAACCTCCACTCTTCTCCACTTAATTATGGAGCGTGGCTGTGGGGATTTGTGTTCATTCAGCCATAAGAGCATTAGTGAGGTCAGGCTGATGTCAAGTGAGAAGGTCTGATGCACAATCAGCGTTCCAGTTGATCCCAAAGGTGTTCAGTGGTGGTTGAGGTCAGGGCTCTGTGTAGGACACTCGAGTTCTTCCACTCCAAACTTAACACACCATGTCTTCATGGACTTTGCTTTGTGCACAGGGGCATTGTCATGCTGGAACAGGTTTGGTCCTCTTAGATCCAGTGAAGGGAAATTGTAACGCTACAGCATACATGACATTCTAGACAATTGTGTGCTTCCATCTTTGTGGCAACAGTTTGGAGAAGAGCCACATATGGGTGTGATGGTGACGGGTCCACATACTTTTGGTCATGTAGTGTATAACATTCTGTAGGTTCATAACATTTTTGGCCTTTGCTTGGATTGTAATTTGTAACCAAACACCAACAATGTAATCTATCTTTGCCCCAAGGTTTGTTCTTGCTGGAAACTTGCAAGGAGGCTCAGTAAAGCCCAGCTACCCGTTTGATTACTCCAGTTCCCACATTACTCCAGGTGCATACAGACATACAGATGATGATGATGATGCTGCCCTCTTCCGCTATTTGGTACAGACTTTTACTGAAAACCACTCGATCGTGAGAGAGGGCGAGTCCCAGTGTGCTGACGAGCTGAACGAGGAGTTCAGAAATGGGACAGCTGCAGAGTGGACTGATGCTCAAGGTGAAAATGAATGAATGCATGCATGGAGTTAATTTATTCCTGATGTCAAATTGCATCTTGATGTTCTAGATGTGCTTGTAAATTGCAGGAAGCATGCAAGACTTTAGTTACTTCAGAGGAAACTGCTTTGAAGTCACCTTAAAGCTGAGCTGCTGCAAATACCCATTGGCTTCAGATCTCTATACTGAATGGAACAACAATAGGGAGGCTCTGCTAGCATACATGGAAAAGGTAAGAAAATATGGACAAAGTGATGCTCCCACTTCTTTTTTTTTGGAATAAGTTTTCAGCCTTGAATATTAAATCTTTTTGCACAATTGGTCAAGCTTCTGTCGCAATGCATTTTTTTTATCTTTAAAAAAACATTATATGTTGCATAATGTTTAAGTATCTCCTCAATATTAAATTAGTTAGTAAAGTAATTTAAATTAGTTCAATTAATTAGCTCTATTGGGGCTTCCTGAGTGGCGCAACAAAAAAAGTGTTTGCCATGTCACAGAGAGTTCGAAATCCCGAAGATGCCACTGTCATCTGGGCCAGGAGTCCAAGAGAGCAGAATTACCGTGCACTTTGGGTGGGATGGATGACATAGTCTTTCTTCCCTGTCAATCGCAGCAACACTAGCCAATCATTGGGTGTCTGTGACCTCATGTATGCAGAAGAGGGTAGACAGCACTTTCCTCTGAGTTTGTTACGCCACTCTGTTCAAAAACATGCGGTTGGCTGTCTTGATGTTTCTTGGTGGGAGCACATGATAGCTCTCACCTTCTCTGGTGTATGATGGGCAGAGCTGGCTGGAGGGGAGTTGAAAAGATAATGGGGAAAACAGATCTATCGGGTCAAATGATTTATTATAAATTAAACATTAATGATTTGCTCTTGTCACATCTGTAAATGAGCTGCATACGTCTTGTATTATTTTTCTTTTTCAAGGTTCATATTGGAGTCAGAGGTTATGTCATGACCACCTCAGGAATGGGTATCCCAGACTCGAACATCTCAGTTGCCGGAATAGATCACATCATCACAACATGGATATTTGGCGATTATTACCGCTTGCTGCTGCCAGGAACGTATAACATCACAGCCAGCTCTCTTGGGTGCTGATTACCAATAATCAGACTTCATTCGCTATCAGTTGGTGTTAGTTGAGATCTTACATTTACCTTATCTTTATGTGTCTCAGGTACCTTCCAAGCACTGTGAACAATGTAACAGTGATTGAAGGCAAAGCTACTCTACTAAACTTCACCCTAAAGGATTTGAGTGAAGAGGTGCTAATGCCCCAGCTCACTGCTCCTGTACTGACAGTGGCATACCAGTCGACTGAACAGGTTCTTGACAACCAGCAAGCTTCAACACCTGAGCCCCCAGTCCAGAGACAGGGCTTTAGTCATCACAGTTACTCAGACATGGAAGTGTTCTTGCAGCGGATTAGCTCTGTTTATTCGTCTCTTGCCCAGCTGTACTCTATTGGCCAATCGGTGCAGGGCAGGGAACTCTACGTCATGAAGATATCTCCTAACCTCGGCATCGACGAACCAGGTAGTTCCTTAGAAGAAATCTGTTTATGTAGATATTCATTTTAGCATGATTTGCATGCCAAATCAGTTTTTAATGGCTGAGATTAGGGTTGGGCAATATATCATTTATGATAATTTAAAAATATATTATTTTGAAGTAAGCATGAGTCACTTGCTTGTAACATGAATCGGCTCATTGCTAACACTGAGGACTGATGTAGCTCCTAAAATATAAGCTAAATCAGTGGTATGGACGTGGTTCAGCTGTACAAGGTTAGTTTTTTTTCTATGTTGGTAGATAATAAGAGTATAGTCATTGAAAAACTATCCAAAATATTGTAATATTATTTGAAGGCCATCCATATTGCCCACTCCTGGCTGAGCTGCTGATTTACTTTGCCACATTTAACTACTGTATTTTTTCCCCATTTGCTGGTTTCTGTTGAGCAGGTAAACCAGAAATCATATTTGTCGGCAACTTGCATGGCAATGATGCAGCAGGTCAAGAGATTCTCTTGAATTTGATCGAGTACCTGTGCAGTAATTATGGCAGTGAACCTTTAATCACACAACTGGTGAACAGTACAAGAGTGCACATTCTACCTTCCATGAACCCAGGTGGTTATGAAATGGCAGAAGAAGGTACGAGTCTAGAAAAAGTAAAAGGGCACAATATTGTTCTACTCTGGATAATAATGTAAAACACACACATTGTTTATCTCTTTTTAGCTCCAGAATATTTAAATGGAGAATTCAGTGGTGGTGTGAAAGACAGCAAGAATCAAAACGCTGACTTGAGCAGGAACTTTCCTGACCAGTTCCATGCGGCTGATTTTGTTCAACCAGAAACCAAGGCAGTGATGAACTGGATTAAGGCTCACTCGTTTGTTTTGTCTGCTAGTATTCTTGGTGGTACGTTAAAGATTTTGTGTTTAAACTTTAGCAGGACATTGAGACTCTCTGTGTTAAGCCTTTGTGTTTTTAGGAGTGATTGGAGTGACGTATCCGGGTTCAGTTGATGCCGTTGATGAGGCTGTATTTAAATCAATCACACAGGCCTATTTGGTAAGTATTGAAGTATTTAGTATTATTGATGTCTATCCTGAGTTAAATGACTTGGATGATACACTGCCCGGCCAAAAAAAAAAAGAGTCGCTGTTTAGATTTTAATAGGCAAATACATAAGAGTCTATGAACGGATCATTATTAGAGTGATTATAATGTTTC
>CM075017.1:2849518-2860108 GCA_037576675.1 Pangasius sanitwongsei | reverse complement strand
TGTATTCCCACCTTGCGCCCAGTGTTCTCAGGATAAAGCGGTTACTAAATGTTAAGAGTTAAATGTTATGAGTCTTAATGGTCATTTTGAGCTGAGAGTATGTGAGGAGAAAAAAGTGTGCATGACTGAAGATGATTTGTTAGTTACATTCCCACCTATATATACACACACATATATATACACACACACACATACACACACAAATAAGATACAAATTACAGCCATTACGTCTTTGTGTGTTGCAGGATTTTAGTATGGATGTGGGGTTGTGTCCTGAGATCACGGTGTACACCGGTTGCTGTCTGTACCCACCTGCTCAGCAGCTGCTTCCGCTCTGGGCCGAGCACAAGACGGCTCTGTTTGCCATGCTGCTGGAGGTCAGCGCTGCTTTCACCGCTCTTGGAGAACTGTCCAAGATAACTTTGCACACTGTACATGTCGAAAATCACAGTGCCAATAACATTACCATGTATTCCAGTAATATTTACACTCAGACAGGTGCTGTGATTTGTTCAGCGTAGTCATTAGACTAATGCTAAAACCTTCATAAAACATAAATGCAGACCTTAAATATAGCTTATACATGAAGTACATGAAGTCACATCTAGAGCATTTCTGTAATGTCATGCTTATTAACAAGAACACAGCAAAAACTGGCATGTAGCGTGTAGTCTCTGAGACCACACTGAATATCAGGGTTTTTTTTTCCCCATTTAAACTGGAAATAACCAGTAAGTTTTCTAATTTTGAACAGAAAAGGAAATGTTCAATGTATTTATTAAATATTCAAGATTCTGTACTATTTCTAGGTCAACAATTTGTGATACTGGCCATTTGAACTCCTTTGTACAAATCTCCAGTTTTTCTTGGGTCTTTCCTCTTTCATTGAAACACATGTTCAAACGACGTTCCGACGGATTTGGTCTAACACGGATCGCCAGGTTTTACACAAACCTGTGGAGTGTATGTAGCGCTCGAGTCATTAAAGTGACTTGCTGTGACTACTTACTAAATTCATTCATGCAATTCGTGTAAATATGTCTAAAATTCTCTCTTTTTTTTAAACCCAAGTTACTGCTGGTACTGTAATTTGTAACGAAAGCTTTTGTATTAAATTAGAAACGAACGCAAAAAAAGAAGCTACAGAAATGTGAATATATAAATGAATATGGATTAATTTCCTAGACGCACTGAAGTTTCCTATACACCATCCATTTAAGTAGGATTATTAGAAAGTCATCCAGTGTGAAATATAACTGTATAACAATGAACTGAATGAATAAAAGCATATTGTTTTATTTTAATATTGACTCTAGCTGTTATACAGCATGTCAGCGTAGGCCCTTTTGATATCTGATCCTATTTATTTATTTATGCATTTATTTATTTATTAGATATGATCTGTAGTGCACAAAACACAGGAATGTTGTGTGCTGTGTTTTTTAAGTGTCTGTTTTTAATTGCTAGATTCATAAGGGGCTGAGTGGCGTGGTGAAAGATAAGGAGGGCCGGCCGGTGTCTGATGCGGTGATCAAGGTGAATGGCTCTGTGTTTGTGCATACAGACGTGCAAGGCTTCTTCCACACATTACTGGCTCCAGGAACTCAGCAACTGCAGGTTCAAGCTTCAGGTTTTCAGGAGCAGCTCATGCAGGTTGGTGGAAAGAGCCCGTGTGGGGGGAATCTGGAATGGGTTCTAGTTGGTACAAAGGTTACAAAAGAACTACCTCTAGTGTCCAATAGATGGTAGTGTAAGCTATACGCTCTACTTTGACTCATATTGTACTGCTCTGATGCTGCTGTTGTGCTTTTTTTCCCCCTCTTCTTGCCAGGTAAATGTGTCTTCGCATCAAAAGGCAGTTCCTATTGTGATCAAGATGAGTGAAAACGGTAGACACAGAGGCCAGGGATTAGTGCTGGCTGCTGCAAGTAAGCAAACTTGGAGTATATTTACACGCTACAATTGCACAACTTTTGGGAATTTTAAGAAGGTTTTTTTTTTTTTGGTCCACTTTTATGAAGAAATGTCTTGAATTCTTCTTTTATATTCATTATTAACTTCATCTTTTTTTTTTCTCATTTTGGCAGTCTCCATAACTGTTATCCTGCTCTGCTTGCTCCTGATGTGGCACTTCCGCTCAGTCAAGTTCAGCCGAATCAGAGAATCGGTTCGATGGCTCTGTCGTCTGCAAGAAGATCTTCAAGCAGAGGCCGTAGCGTCTGAGAAGTTGCCTCTACAGAGCATGTTTTTGGAGGACAGTGAGAGTGAGGATGATGCTTTTTACCTCGAGGAGCACTGATTAAAAGTCTTAGCACCCTCAGCTTACGTCAATTTTCAGTTCTCCATTTTGATGTTACTAGCTTTATGTTTAATGTAACACATTTATGTTCTTGGATCAGTTCATGGATTCCAGTTGCTTTTTCTTAAAACACACACAGCTTCTTGCTTTCTCACACACAACTCACATGATGCCATGCGTCATTGGTTCACTTATAATAAACAGAATATATCTATATCTATATCTATATCTATCTATCTCACACACACACACACAAGCAGTTAATAAACACAGGTAATAAGTGTCTTCGTGAGGTGTTGGGCCACCCCAATCCACCAGAACAGCTTCAATCCTTCCTGCCACAGATTCTGCCAAGTCTCAGATATTGTCACAGATAAACAAATGCTGTAATTCCAAAAGATAGTAGAGGATAGCGTGTAAAGCGTCACTCCGGATTCCCCCGTACGTGTTTAATTAGGGTGAGATCTGGTAACTGAGAAGGCCATAGCTGATGATTTACATCATTTTTATTCTCATCAAACCATTCATTGAGCTTTCGTGCACTGTGTGTGGGGGCGGAGTCATCCTGGAAGAGACCACTCTGTTTCATCCTACAATAAAGATGATCAGTCTGAAGAACTTTGTATTGATTTGCAGTGATGCTTCATTTTTGATCCACAGGTGACAAGTTGAAGATCAAAAACCTGAATAACTAAATGAGGAAATGTAGTGAGAGCAGATGCTTGCAGGCATGTTTACTGCGTGGTGCAATTAAGCAGTTAACATCATAACATCCTAGCCTGCTCTTTTGTCCGTTTTGTAAAACGGAAATGGAAACGAACGATCTAAATGAATTTGAAATTGGGTTTGTTATTGGGACACGAATGGCACGGAGTTTCATTTACCTCGTTTGGCTGATGCTTTTATCCAAAGCAGCGTCACAAACATTGCTCAACTGGCTCATGTTGCAATAGGAACAGTGACTAAAGTGACATTTGCACTTAGCTATGGCAAAGGCAGTAACTAGGGCTACAAATTGTGGATGAGAGCACACATTTTAGAAATTGCGGACCACAAAGACCCACTTACGATCACAGCAAATTTAGTTTTATGAATAATAAGGCAAATATGTACTATCATGTTAATTTATTTAAGCCTTTATCACTTTTTATTCCTGAATTTTCCTCTCATTCAGATGTAGATTTGAGCCACTGTGTATTTATTTATTTATTTTTTATTTCAGTTTGGTGCTTCCGAGTGGCACAGCAGAAAATCATTTGCCCCATCATCTAGAGATCACAAGTTCAAATCCTACCAATGCCACAGCCATCCACTGCTGCGAGCCAAGACGGCGACATTGGCCATGCTTTCTGGATGTGAGGGATAGCATTACTCTCACCTGTCAATCAGAGAGACACTAGCCAATCATGGGCATCTGTGAGCTCTTGTATGTGGAATAGAGTAGATAGCACTTTCCTCTGAGTGTGTTACACTGCCCTGTGTTAAATTAACATTAATTGTTTTGTTTTTTTTAGTTATTGAGTTTTAGGCTTCATTTCAACTTTAGTAACTACGTATTAAGCGTAACAATCTATATACTAGTTGATTGTAATCACCACCACCATCATATGATTTAATAAAAGCAATAGGGACCCCATGGATATACATCACGGTCCCTTGAGAGCCATGGATTGTTTTGGTATTTATTTTGAGATCTACAAATTTTCATTTGTGTAAACGTACAGAGATCAGTTTTACTCCAGCATGTTGAATTTGAAACGACACCATACAATTCATTGCATACAAAAAAAAAAAAAAAAACAAGAAAAAGCAGAGCAATTTTGAATGCAGAGCAAAGCGTCCTTGTGTTCTTGTGGATGTGGATGTGCAGGGAAAAAGTGGGGCTGGGCTGGTGGGAGAGAAAGCTCAGTAGTGCAGGAAGTCCCAGCAGTGCTCATTTCCAGTAAGTGCGAAGGTGGAGGAAAGAGTTGGGAGGGTGCAGAGACGTGTGTGTTACAAGAATGCATGCACAGGGTTAATTAATATTGCTTTATCAGTCGGTTAATCCTGTGCTTCCAGGATTTTGCAGTGTGCACATATACTGTAATGGGTGTATATATAAAATTTTAAATCAACCACACAGTCCTAAATATCATCACAGCTATATTATGTGTTGTCCATGTTGGCTTGAAGCCATACTGCCATCCACAGAGAGAGAGAGAGAGAGAGAAAGACTGTGGGTGGACATGAGTGAGAGAGTGCATTAGAAGTTTACTGGAATCTCAATACCATTCGTTACACCCAAATAACACCACTTATCTGATTCTTTATGCAGTTTATGCTGCTCTTGCATTGCGTTTACAACAGCCTTGTAGAAGCGTTGCAGAAATCAGGGTGTGTATAAAAGCTAACAGCTTCCTCTTATTACCAGCATGGCATCAATGCGCTTAAACAACACTACTGATCCACACTGATATTACGTTGCAATGATATCACACTTGTATTTCCTGATTAATGAAATAAAGGTTCTGTGATAAAATCATGAAACTGAGCATGCTGACCGAAGTGAGTTTCAGCCACACGCTTCGCCTCCCGTGGGCCGGATGCCGCTTTGTTCTAGTGAAGAGTCTGAATGAGTCAGACAAGAAGAGTACTATTGATTTCCAAAACTTCATTTAAGCAGAGCAGGATCTCTCCTGCTTTTAAATGGTGTGCTACTTCATATTTCCCAGCAAAGATCCACACACACACACATTGGTGTTGGGAACCAGCTGTTTCATTATAATAAGATATAGTGACGTATGGTTTAAACATAGTGAAGATATACAGCACTTAACTCATCATACTAGTAGGCAGGGGTGGAAAGTAACAAACTATGTGTACTCTCGTTACAGTACTAGACGACATGGTTCATAGTAATGCTACTTTTTTTGAGTATAATTAAGTCATAGTACTTGTACTTGAGTTTTTTTGTTTTTTTTTTAAAATAAAATATGCTCGCGAACCCCTTTAATCCCATAGAATTGTTATTGCACCTAGTGGTCAAAATTGGAACTGTAACAAGCACTAATAAAGGCCCGAAGACGCAGGAACCGTGCTGCCTCATGCTCACTCTATGATTTTCAGGTGAGGAGGAGAAGAAAAGTTAATGACATGGTTGCCAGGGTCATGGTTTTTACTCCGATTTGGGCTAGTAAAAATACTCCATGACCTCTAAGATCTTGTTTCATAGCAAATAATTCGGAATTAAATCTAAGAAATTTGTGCAAACATAGTGCAGACGTCTGGTACGTCTATGATGAACAGAACCATTTCTATTGTAAGATATATTACAAAGATTGGGAAAGTGAAAGAGGGATTCTCTGGTGGATAATGTGCGTACATCAACAATGCGTGTGCACCACAGTTACCTTGTTTCTCACACAAAGGCTGCATAAAGGATGAAAAACGTTATCTCCCTTTTCCAATGCCCAGTTTTGGTCTAGACTCAGGCCTGAACACAGTTGAACAAAGGTGCTAGACTGTACGCTAGCACAGTCATAGTAGCCTATGATAGCCTCTCAACTTAATTTCGTTTGAGGCTATGTCATTATTAACAGCGTCCTGCCACAACAAAATCTATGCTCACAAGCTGCGGTTGCGTAAACGCCTCATATAATAGACAATAGATATAACAGTATGTCCATGATTGGGTACAATTTCTCTGTACAGTGTCTCTGTGCTCTTCAAGTGTTCTTTAAAAGATACTATGTTAGGTGTGTCACAATCAGTTTTGTACATTGTTCAGAAGCGCATGGAAGAGTATAGCTAGGACCACAGAACTGTCGGAGTCCACAGTACCCAATAAATGAAAAATACTTTCAGTCATCAACAGCAGATTTAACAACATTCCCGAGAACGCGTTAAAGATCACAAAGGGTCTCCCCACATAAACAATTATTAGTATGTATTTTTAATGTATTTATTTTGAATAACTGAAGCGCAAAGATCTGACACTGGATTAGAAACATATTGTACATTAATGTACATTAATACCAGTCTATGGTATTATTAATACCAGTCTATGGCACTCCATCAGCAAAGCCTTTTGCACCAAGGCATGAGCTTTTATCATTATCGCCACTTATGATCACCCACATACGCATTAAAGAAAAACGAGATACTTTATGGATTTTAGCAGCTCTGAAATCTTTACTGGCTGTGTGGTTTTGGGGGGCTACAGGAACCTGCTGAAAATTTTGCTCAATCATGAAGAATGTTCACAAACGAACAAGCTAAAAGTTCAGGAGATCATTTCTAAGAGCGTACACCCAGACCTCCTACGATCCAAAAACCCCTTGCTTGTTGATGAGTGGTGATTGATACTGATCCTGAAAACCTCCCTGCAAGCCTTCCACAATTATAACTGCATTCTAACAATATATTGCGTGTAATAATTAATCATTTATTCTTTACTGGTTGTATTGTGAGCTCCTGTTTCCTCCGCATGCTGTCTCATTGGTTTAACCACTCATTTGAAAGATAGTTTATCTGATAATCATGCAGCACCAGGACAAGACAGCTCTAGTTTCTGATGGGAGAGCCTGCCTAAGCCATCCATGCCTTGCTCGCTTTGTAGCTGGTAATGACTAAATGCACATTGAAGCTTGTAATGACTAACTGCACAGACATATGGAAGTAGTGCACTTACAGAGACAGCGTATCGATTACCGGACTCGCCTCTGTCTCCTCTGATCTCTGGGTTTCTCAGCCCTGGATGGCTAATTGATACCAAGTCTTTTAGCCTGATTTTCTCTCACCCAGGCTCACACACGCATTTGACAGGGTTTTGCGAGGGTTTTTTAGGTAGAATCCTACAAGCTTACAATAAGGGTGACGACTTAGGAACATTTTGACATTTTTCACAACATGTTTGTATTTTAATGAATATGTATGTCAGTAGGAGCCTATCTTAGATTAGAACTCGGGATTATGGGATTTGGATCTAGATTTATGAACAAATATATATACATATATATATTAAAGCACAATTCAAATAAATACACACTGATTAACCAGGCATGTTTATTTTATGACGTGCAAGAAATGTGCTTGAAAATGCACGAAAATCAAAAATGTCTTTCCGGTGCTTCATACAATCTGATGCTTCATACAATACTGACACCTCATTTGCATATATTATGATGAAACAAATCTACAACGCACTCAAGACCATTTTTTTTTACACAGAAGCATTGCGTAAATGGCACAGGATGCGGACCAGCCACTTTCCTATCAATTATTTTCCCATAAAATCATATTAAATACATTTTTTTTTAAAAATCCTCAGCTGTGGCTCAGTTGGTGATTTGTCATAAACACTGTGCTTGTCAGAGTACAAAAAAAAAAAAAGGAAATGGCAATGTCTTAATCCAGCAATTATGTTGAACAGAGGAAGCAATTACCAATTTAAACCATAGCAGCAGACTGTGATTTATATATGGCTATAGATTATTAAATAAATGATCATAATTATGCATACTTTTCAATATTACATTAGGTCTCACCCTTTTTTTTTTTTTAACCAACCTGTTCAGCCGTCTAAACGTTAACCACACAGAGCATAGTTTTAGAACATGACCCTTCTTCCCCAAATGTAACATTTTTGATGATTAAAATACAAATAACATGCCTGCATTTGAATTTAAACAGTTAAGAAAATCCATAGAATTCATAGAAATAATTCTAGTCCATAGAATTATTGTGTATCTTTTTTTTTTTGCTCTGCTTTTCAAGCTTTATTGGCAGATTTCAGCTCATGACAGTTTATTTGGTTGCACCGTTCATATAAGACACGCCCCGCGCAGATGTTGTCCACTATCTCAGAGGATGCAGACAGAGCATGCACGAGAAATCCATACCATTTCGCATATTGCCTGAGATATGATAAGGCATGACATGTACTTTTGTAATTGTAGTGCAAGATATTCTAGTCCTTTAAGATCTCACTGATGCTGTTCACATCCTCAGAAGGACATGCCACACCCGACTGATCATCCGTGATATAAAGACGTTCTATATTACACCACATCAGCTCTCTAGGGAACACAGAAAGAGAAAGAGCAATAGAGATAGGTGGTAGACGGGCGTGGTATATGTTATTTGTGTGGATTTGTGTGATCGTGTGTTTGTGTATTTACCTGTGATTGCTAGATAAAGGATTATACTCAGACCAACAGCAATGGCCATGATACTGAAGAGCAGCGAACGCCGGCCCAGTCTCCTAGCTCCATCAAAGTCATTAGCCTGGGTCATGGAGCGGGACTGTCCCACAAACACACACACACACACACAACTTCATAAGCACTGGAGTGAGATGCTCACATTCTCCAGAAGATCTGATGCCATGTAAAAAGTAACACTACTTCATTTAAAAAAAAAAAGAAAAGCAATACACCCTGTAGTTCCTCCAGCATGACATAAGGGTTCTTGACTTCCTAATGGGCATCTAATTGGGTTTCGACATCCCGACAGGGTCAGATTAAAGTTTTAAGAGAAACCCAAAACAATCTTTACGCATGCCACATAAACGGCTTTTCCTTTAGCCTGTCTATTTTCAAGATTTGTTTTATATCTGCAACATTCATACTGCCATAATATGAAATAAATTGACAGTTATTCATGTAAATAGGCCTAGTTTATTCATTTATAATTTTATCCCAACTAACTATGCAGCGTCCATTTAGTCAGATTTTTCACTTTTTTTCAGCTAGACATTCAACAGAAATTCTAATCCCTATTGAATAATACATCACTGGAAACCTTATTTCTTGAAACTTAAGGATTGATCCTGAAAGATCCGATGATTTCCGGAATTCGGTTCATCACCTGCTTTCTCAAAATGACCTACTTTCTGTGTACGAAGTTATAATTCCATGCTACCTCCATACAATTTCCCTCGATTATAGATCTGAATTTAAGGCCTGACATACTATAGGAAAAGCAAATCCAAAATATATCCTAGATCCTTGTCGCTTTTATTTATTTTTTTTATTATTCATTGAAATGAGAATACTCAGGCAGTAGTTTCAACTCGTGGGTTTGTACAATTCTAGTATCACTATTGTCTTTATAAGTCTCCATCTACACATGTACACGCGTGTATGCATATGGGCTTGTAGGTCCAAACATGTGTACACATTTGTGTATGCAGACTATGTTTGTGTGTATGCGTATCTAAGTCAAGTAGCGTAGGATTAACGCATATTGTTATGTTTTTACAGAATATGATAGATCTGAGCCAGGAACAACGAATACTACTACTAATAATTCCTCATAGGAAATGGAAGTCGATTTGAAAGTGCAGGTAAAATTAGGACGGTTGAACATTTGCATCAGCGCATTATTGAGGCATGTAACACCTTTGCTTCTGACATCAATAACTATGTGTTTATAGATGTCTAAATTTGGGTATTGAGAAGAATTGTGGACATGTCGAGAGAGTTCTGTACATTAAAGCTACTGTCTGGTACTTTTCTCCTGTGAGACTGGACTTGAGGGACACCCTGTATGTGTTTATATGCTTGTGAGTATATGTTTATATGTACAGATGATGCTAATTGATGACAAAAAGAATATTGTGAGAAAAATCAATATAGAGTATATGTGTTATGCAAATTACTGAATATTTAATATATTTAAATTTTGACTCACTCATTTTACATTTCATTTTGGTCACTTTATTACTGTGGTCACTTTAATACAGTTGTGTGTTTGTGTTTTTGTACATTCTTGATGTGTCTCTTTTATATTTTTATACTTTTTATATATGTTTTTTTTTATATCTTTATTATCTTGACAGCTATCTTTTTATAATCAGATTGTATATAATTACTATTATAAGTATTATGTCTCCTATTCCTTGCTGCTGTAACAATGCAAATTTCCCCATTGGGGGAGGAATAAAGGATTATCTTATCTTATCTTATCTTATCTTAAAGGATATAATGGACTAATACTAAAATATGGCTTCTCGTATATACTCTCAACAGGTATTTATTTATTTATGTATTTATTTAGAGCAAAGAAAACACACCTAGGGTGTGGTACGTGGCTTTTAGGGTCATTAAGCTTAGGTGTGAAGGCAGACTCACCGCATGTGAGAAGTACAGCGCGATTACGTTGAGCGGCAGTGCGGGACAGAAACAGGAGAAGAGCGCGAGCCACATGTAGCTGCGTGGCTCGGGCTCGGTGCGCTCCGGTGCGGGAGAGCGCGGCAGCGACTGCACGCTTCCTGTTCCCGCCGACTTGTGGCTGTTCTGCTCCGCGCTCAG
>CM075017.1:2822307-2848480 GCA_037576675.1 Pangasius sanitwongsei | reverse complement strand
TCTTCATGGAGCTCGCTTTGTGCACAGGGGCATCGTCATGCTGGAACAGGTTTGAGCCTCTTAGTTCCAGTGAAGGGGAACAGTAATACTACAGCATACAGAGACACTCTCTACAGTTGTGTGCTTCCAACTTTGTGGCAACAGTTTGGGGAAGAACCGCGTTTGGGTATGATGGTCAAGTGTCCACATACTTTTGGCCATACAAGATTGCAGCAGCCCAAAATTTGGTAACTTACTGTTAACTGTAAGTAATATTATGTAAAATCTACTTTTAACACTTTCTTACAAAAAAAAAAAAAACTAAGTTGTCTAACTACACGTTAAAATCGTTGTTTTAAATGTCTATTTAGTACAGAAATATCATTGCGAAAGGTTCAACTAAACTTAAATGTCTGCGTCTTCTTACCAGCCCAATTTGGGTGAAGACAAACTGTCCCAACTTCCTGTCCCTACAAGCTGGGTTGTAAAAATAACCCAGCACTTACATTGGAGTGTATTGCAAGAAATCAATTTTAAAATGTTACCTTTAGTTTTGCTTATGATGTTACTGTGAGTTTTACTTAAAGTCTGCTTATAATATAATATAATTTGGAAAATCCAAAGATCCTGCTCTTATTGCTGTAATACACAGGTTCTGAGCCCTGGTCCTGGAAAATCTCTTTTCCTGCATATTTTAGTGTTTTCTCTGCTCCCAGCACACCTAATTCCACTAATCAGCTAATTAACAGCCCTTCCTGAGTGCACGTGAGTGTGTTAGAGCAGGGGAAACATTAAAATATGCGGGACAGGGGGTACTCCAGGACCAGGGTTGGCAGAATGTTACTCAGGTGAACATCTTAATACGTAGTCAGTGATACTCAGTCTACTTTGTTCATACAATATTAGAATATAGTAATGATAAAAAATTCTCTAAATCCATCGCTACTTTAGAATCTAGTGAATATAGTGAATTTTTCAGGTCCTCTTATTGTAAATTGATAAGTGTGCTACAAATTTTTATGTTTTCAGCGTTCCACACCCCTTCTTTAGTTGGAACAAAATAAAAGAATGGTTAATAATGTTAATAATGCTCTGCTTATAGGAAGCCTAAGGTATAAATAAAACCAAACATTTCGTTTAACTAGAAACTCCCTCATTTTCAGTAAATGCTTTATCCTGATCAGCGTCGCTGCTTTCCAGATTTTCCTGCCGTCTTTGAAAACCCATTAGACGCCAATCTAATGTCAGATCTTTCTGTAGCCAGGCAGGAAGTGACGTATTCTGGAAAGAATTTTAGGTTTATTGGGAAAATGAAATGAGACTTAGGCTATACTTTCGTGAAATCACTTTGAAAGCATTTGTAAAGTAACGTTTTCATTTTGGAAACAATTTAGAACGATTTTTGTAAACATTTCGAAACATCAGTTATGTTCAGTGTAACATTTCTAATACCTGGCTGTAAATAGCATTTTGAATATGATACTTATGACAAAAGCCAATGAAAATGTAAACTAATGAAAATATCCCAAATTATCAAAAGTCATCAAAAATGGTTTTCAGTCAGCCTTGACAAAGGGGCAAGCCAGCATATATAATATACACTTTTTCTTTCTTCTTTTCCTTGGGGATTTTCTTTTCTGAGTGGCAAAAAAAAAGCATAGACAACATGGAAATTCGAACACTGTCCCAATATATATGAATTCACTCTATTCTTTATCTGCTACTGTACATCATCTGGTTATTAACCTATTATAGTTTCATACAAGACAACAAAATGGTGAAACAGTGCTCTAGTGAACAGGGTGTGGTTCTGGACATACAGCTGGTCTTGGAATACCCCTTCCGCCTTTACGTTTTCCTGCTCTCACACACTCACAACTCTGAAATAGCGTCTTATTTAAACGTTTGGTTGAATCAGGTGTGTGAGAGCAGGGATACTCCCAGGGGTGCACTAAGGGTGATGGTGGGAATGATTTTGGGAGCAGGTTCCCAACCTTTCTCCTGGAGGTCCCCTGGGTTCAACAAATCAGCTAATTAACATCCCTCCCTGACTTGCAGTGAGTGTGTTAGAGCGGGAAAACACTAAAATATGCAGGACAGTGAGTTCTGCAGGACCAGGGGTGGAAATCTGTGATTTAGCGGACCTAGAGTTACACGTGGGCTCTGGACCATGTGTTTTAAGGAAGAGAGAGTTGGAGTGAAGTCGGGTAGAGGACTGGTAAAAGCTTTTCTCAGGAGGTGTTACATTACTCCAGGACCAGGTTTGGGAAATATCTCATTAACTGACCAGAGCAAGAAGCTAACAAACACCTCTTGCTTTACTGTTAGCGACGGAATACAAGCACATGTGTATTCTGAGTACACAGTTTGTGTATGCGTAGTTTTCGCAACTCTGTCGGACAAACAATAAACCCACTAAATAACAAGGAATAGATGTAGAAAAATTGGTGTTGGTTGCAACAGCATGTTGTTGCAATTTCCATCGTACTGTACCTAAGTACCCATGTGGAATTTGGTTACCGTTTTTGCTCAGGTACCGGGTGAACCGAGCCAGAACATATGAGTGGAGCCTTTTTCTTCTGGCAAATACATTTCTATTTATTCACCCACGGAAGTGTTCACGCATTGCTATTTAGCTTAATCTTACTTTTCTTTCCTATAACAGCATGCTCAGTCATGCTTTGTTCCTCCTACACCATATCAATGTACAAACTTGTACAAACGTTTTTATCCATTTGTAGTTACATGTCATTACTGTGGAATGTCCAGAAACCGTCTAGAAATGTTAAATAAACATTCTGCTTACAAAAAGCTCCATAGCAATGGTTCTCTGTTTTATTTTCTAAAGTAATAACACTTTTTTTCTCAGTTAAATTCTGTTAGAGTTTTATGATGTAACTTGAGACTTAATTATCCACCATGCAAGTCGTATAAGTAATATAAACCTGTGACTTGAAGGATTATTGCTGTATTGTCAATACAAGTGGTTACTTCAGTAAAAATGTGTCAGTAAACTTATATTTAATGGTAAAATCATGCCACGTGCTCCTTCCGCAGGTTGAAAGTATGGATGAATCTGATGCTCTGCTCCAAATCCTGATGAAATCGGTGGGTTTTTGGCCCTCTGTTATGTATCACTGGGTGACCACCTTTTACCTGTCGACAGCCCCAAATGTGGATGAAGCTGGGGCAGTTGTGCCTCAGTGGTTAAGGCATTGGGCTAATGATTGGACAGCAAAATCATGAAGCTCTACCAAGCCACCACTGTTGGGTCTTGTTGGGACTGTTGGGTTGTCTCACTTGGATAATGTACATATAAAGCTGCAATGCTTGGCTCTGACGCACAGGCTTCGTCCCAAATGGTGCCCTGAGCCATGCAGTCCACACATCTACGATGTGCAAGTGTGCTTGAGGGTGTAAAAGTGAGCATTTCAGACAGCCCTCATGACTTCATTATATTCTGGCTGCGTTTCAGTGTAGTGCTCGCCATTCAGTGATAATGGCCGAGATTCCAGTAATTGCAATCATTACTCACTCAGATCTGTGCTGATTATTTGAGAAATAGAGATAATGGTTGTGATGTGATGTGATAACCAATAAAATGTAAATTTACTATTGCTAAATCAGACCTGTAAAACAACGTGTAGGCTATAAACATAAATCAAGTAGCTGACTTGGTTTAATCGATCATTTACAGGATTTATTCCGCATAAGACTTTAATGCTTCTTGATGACAAGTTACATTAAAATGGAATTCAGGACTCACTTTACTTGAATATGTTTTTAATCATCGTTGATGTTAACATTGCTACATGCACTTTGATTTGCTCTCATCAAAACCCATTTGCTGTGGGTTTTGGATAAGAGACTACTGCTGAGTCTGCTTCAGTGTGGGCTACTCAAAATGGTGCAGTAAGGGCACTCGGAGTGCACTTGTCAGCATCCTTGTGAAGCCCTAAATGAGATGTGGGACACCCTATGGCCTTGTGGACCTTGCAGGCACATACACCTGAGAACTACAAAACTGCAAGTGTGTCAGGGTTTGTGAAAGGGCAATACTTGCATGTGCATATACACTAGGTGGCAGTGTAGCATATATAAACCCAGAATTTACAGGAAATGGGGAGTGAAGGGAAGGGCAGTCTCAGAGCCCAAAACAAAGGAGAGTTGAATAGAAATAATGAATAACTTTGCTTGGGGACAGGAATGATCACCTTGTGTGACGTGTTTCCGAAGCCGAAAGGGTTTCTGAAGTGTTTTGAGTCGTCTGTATTAGCATTACGCAGTTCATGTACTGAAGCACTTCAATTAAACTAGTGTTTCGATTCACAATTCTCACCATCACAGCATCATGGATGCATTAGAGCCTGCAGGCTGATTAAATGAGTAAATTGGCCATTTAATGACAGCTACCTTATTTTTCTGTTAACAAAAAACTTTGCCAGCCGAATTGTTTTGTGCTGAGCACTTCTGTCCTTCATCTTCTAGATGGCGTGATCAACACCAGCTACATAAACAATACTGGATTTGGGATTCAGCCTTTGGTTTTAGCTTTAGTCTGGATATCCAGCTGTTTAAAAAGCCGTATTAGCATTTAGTTTGCATGGCAGTCGGGTTTTGACGTCATAAACAATTTGACAGTAAAACAATTAGTTTGATTTGTACAGACAACAAATCCCCCCCCCCCCCCTCCGTCATGATTACCACTCAATATAATATTAATAAAAATATAATATAATCAGGGTATATATGAATGAAATATGTTACATTTGTAATGCCGACTTTAAGAACGATCCGTCCTCTCTCTCTCTCTCGAGCACTACTCTATGACTCCGCCCCTAATTAGCAGGAACACGGGTGGATATACTCTTTAATCAATATCTTCTGACCAATCAGAATCATGAATTCAATGTCGCTTTGGTAAAATGTATTTATTTACATAAAAAAGTTGAACATAATACAATGAGACTGTTTGTAATTTCTTTACTTCTAGAAAAACACAAGGGCCATAAAATGCATATTTTCTCCATATAAATGGCATCTACACTATCTCAGAAGACCTGAAAGATATTTTTTCTTTAATTATTTTTTTTTCTTTCTTTTAATCTCAGAAGACCTGAAAGCTTATTCTTTTAAAAAAAAAAAATCACCAATTTAATACAACTTTCATGAGTATGCCATACTTACAATTTCATGATACACATATGACCAAAAAGAATATTTTATTTTTCAAATATTACAGCCCTGACAACGTTAGCAAAACCTTACATAATTTAACTTACTTTGCGCTTTGTGTTTTGCCCTGGGTCTTCTGTAAAGTGACATCCATGTCATGTCATTTACTCACATGGTGTCACTACAAGGCTTAGCAATAACAATGTTAGCTTACTCTTATTAGAGAATATGGCTCAACCATAGGCGGCCGTCCACCCAAAGTTAGTGATCGGATAAGTCAGAGAAGCAACCAAGAAGTCATGGGTAACTCTGAAGGAACTGGAGAGATCCACATATCAGATGGGGGAAGCTGTTTACAGGACAAACCTACCCCAGACCGCTACAAAGCTGGGCTATGACAGAGTGAGTGACTAATCTTTTAGCAATCCAAAAGACATGCTGAAAACTCAGCAAAAACGTGTAATATGTCTCTCTAGTCTGATGCGTCCAAAATTGAACACACAAAGCGCTATATTTGGTGGAATCTTGACACTACTCGTCACCCTAGAACACCATCCCCACAGTAAAGCACGGTGGTGGTGGCGGCATCACGTTGTGGGGAGTGGAATGGTTTAAAAAAACAAAAAACAAAAAAAAAACAGCTTCTAACAAGATGTTATTATGACCCAGTCAAAGCTCAGACTGCAATCCGATTGAGAATATGAGGCAAGACTTGAAAAATGGCCTCCAGCCGACATGGCAAAGCTTTCTGCCACGGAGAATGGACAAAAATATCAGGATCCAGATGTGCAAAAGTGAAACATATCCCAGAAGACTTGCACTGTACAAGGCACTGTATTCAAATGAGTGCTACAGCACCTTTGTATATTCACATACGTCACAAACATGAAAATCAGGAAAAGAACTTGCGTGTTCAGTGTCAGTAATTACCTGCCCGGATAAACATTTTTATTTTATTTTTTTTTTAAATATTTAATAGTTTTTTTTTATTTTTTTTAAAAATATTTTCCTAGAGTGTGTTTGAATTAGTTTCTGCTGCTATGTTTTGTGAATTATGCCATTTTTTAAAACACACACTACACATTCAAAAAAAAAAAAAAAAAAAAGGCCTGGAAACATGTCTCCAGCCTCGCTAGCTTGAAATGTTTCAAAGTCTGGAAAGCAGGAGCAGGACAGAGCTGACCACAACAGCTCTTCAGCTGGCAGCTTTAGCATGTGAATAGGAACATAAAGTTTGCCAGAGAAGAACTGATGTAGGTTAGCCAAGAGCTACACACTTGATCCATCTTCCTCAGTCCTGAATGCTCGCCTCCCTGCAAGAGGAGAGAGAGAACAGAGTCCTGGGTTAAATATAAGAAACAATACTTTGGCGTTTACAGAAAGCTATTGATCAGCGTGTGGTACCCATCACCCTCTTATCAGCTCCATACAGCTGCTCGAGCATAAAGTTAAACAAACCAGCTATTGTCTCAGGAATGTCTATGCCTATTATCATCCACATATGGGCACAGGCATTCCATGCACAATATGAACGGCGGTTAACGTGACTCAGAGGAAACATGACCATCTTTGGAATTCCCTGGGCTTGCTGGGAGTAGTCTTCCTGGTATAGTAGTGAGGAGTTGAATACCAAGATCTTACAAGGAACCCTTACTGCATCCAAGATCCCAGTTATGACACCACTGATTACATTAATTTAATATACTATTAGGACTAGGAAAGCATCACTGTCTCTAGATCTATGGATTTAATTATACACACAATACAAATATATTTCTGACTCGTGTGATATATGCTAGAAAGAGGACTTGTATCCATCAATATTAATGGTCATACACGTACTTCTATGACTTTATCACAACTTTTTGCTTGTGTCTTAGTGACATTTTCTGAGAGAATATTTCGTCAGGTGTTTTCTCTTGACATTCCAGCACCCAAGTGTGGGAGAGGTGTGTTCACTATTGTTTGATTCGAGCGATACTTTGATGTTGAACAAGAAGCAAATGCTTTGGTAGAACACAAGTTTTGTCAACATTATCCACAGTGTTCCTTAGCTTTTCATCTTGCAACAAAGCGTGTACTGGGATTGTCTAGGGCACGACATCTCTACGCTGGGGCCTGTTGTGTTCTCCACTTTACAAATCCAAAATAAGATGATGCACACCAGATTTAATCAAGATGACTCCAAACAGCCTAATTTGGTTCTCTAAATGAACCTAAGAACCGGATTAGTGTGGGCGGATTGAGTTATCGGAGGTAGCTATACGCTGCCATTTTGCCTGGATAGGGCAGATACACCGAGACATGAAACCATGATCAGTGAGACAATGATTTTCTAATGAGAATAATTAAGAATTATAATAATAGAATAATTAAGAATCCTTCGGTAGGGAAACAGAAAAGTGTTTGTTCTGTCGTCAGGAGGTAGCATGTGCAAATCCTGGCGATGCCACAGCCATCCAAAATTGGCTGTGATCTCTGGGTGGGAGGGGCATACTCTCTCTCTCCTGTCGATCAAAGTGACACTAGCCAATCATGAGTGTCTGTGAGCTTGCGTATGCAGAAGAGGGCAGATAGAGCTTTCCTCTGAGTGGGTTATGCTGCACTGCGACATAGCATGAGCAGCAGTTAGGGAAGACGTGGCAGGCGGGCTTCACGTGTCTCAGAGGAAGCACGTGTTTGCCTTCACCCTCCCCACTTGTTTGCTGTCATATGATAGATGAGAAGTGGCTGGTGGGTGGGAATTAGGGAAAAAAAAAAAAATGGGGAAAAAAAATTCTATAAAATTTTAAAGCCTACAAATTCTAAAGCCTATTTACTAAATTCTTACATTACTATAGCTACATTTTCCTAGCGAATGTTTTTGAATCACTGATTTATTGGCACATTTGTACTGCAACAACCGAAATCCTTTGCACAAATAACCACTATATTAAGTGGAAAATAATATTAGGGTGTCAACCATATTAGGGTGGGAGTGTGTCCTCGTAAAGTGAAATGGAAACCAGTAATAATAACGGCTGCTTAAATAATTAGCTGTTTCAGTTTTTCCCTCCTGATAGCAACTCATAAGCCACTGGTGGGTGAAATTTGGACTTGATGAACATGCTCTATGCGTAATCTGTCACTGGCAAGTTTGAAGCGAGATGGCACTTGCAGCCATGACTCACTTGCCCCATTTGCTCATTTCATACATTTAGGTGTCATTTCTTTAGCAGTTGGGAATTTAATATTCAGTACATGATATTAAACACTTCACAAATCACCACGGGGGGCATTTTGGTCATTTTTAAAATGATTCACCCCCAGATTTTAGATGTTGTCCCCCCCCCACGGTAGATTTGCCGTGCTTATGGTAATTGGTCAGAGCAAATACGAGAAACAGTATCACTTTGGATTTGATGTTCATCCGAAAGGCAAATGCTCCAGAATTGACTCTGCCCTTGAATCGAAACAACTCCAGATTGCTTTATGAAAGTGATTTTTGTGTGCAGCCCTAGTATACCCTTACGTGTAACCCAAAGTGTAACCCGTGTGGGAAGATGTTCTCAGGCCTTCTTAAATACCATTGAAGGAGAAAGCTGAAATGTAAGCATCCAATGTTTCCAGACACTCAATATGGCTTCTCGGTTCCATTAAGCACTTTCATTCTAACTGTGCTCATCAGCTTACAGGCACCCAAGATGGTTTCAAAGAAGTCAACAGCTGGAGTTAATACACTGAAAAAAAAAAATCCAACTACAGGCAAACAACGCTCTCAATGTCCCGCAATGAGTCTCTCCTTTCCTTCCGCGAACAGAGAGTTGAGAATGCCTGGAATTCTTGAGATTCCTCCTGCACATGTTAGAAATTCCTCACGGCTCTGCCTGTTTGGCTCACACGTTCCTTTCAGGAACAGATTTTCACTTATTTTCTCCCAACTCTCTTTCCTCTTTCCAGTGCCTCCCCTCGAACCCCTTGAATTTCCATTTCTCCCTCCACTATGGAGAGAGTTAAAAGAAAATGTTTCTTCACCTTAATGCTCGTCCAAGGACGTAGGGGGGAATTCTGGGGCCTAGACAGCACTGCTCTACGCTCTTGTATATTGTGTATATTGTACTTAATGTGTACAAAATGCATTCAGATATCATACTGAAATCCTTGCTGGCCTTCTTCCTCATTCTAATGTCACTGACCAGGTCCAGAAAAGACTACAAGTAGCAGCACATCTTAACCACTGAACAACAAGACTGTATCGAGGTTATGATGTGTCATGCCTGCGAAAGCACATTAATCAGTCCGCTGCTGACGACAAATCAGATCTGCTGAATCATATTACTTCCCCAACTAGATGCTAGATCATTCTCCTTCCCCTCCCCAACCTATTTCCTCCCTTTGGTAGTAATCTACCACTCTTTTGCTTTACTTTCTGTTTTGTGTCCTCACCCCTCCCCCTGCTCAAGCACAGACATCAATAAGCAGGCAGACACAGGAACGCCACAGGACAAGATAAGGCTCTCTGCGTCAGCACGCCAGCCATACACGCCATCATGCCTTTGTGCTTTTACGAAAAACATGCAGCATTATAAAGAACGATGCATGCCCTCCTAACAGACCAGCTGCATCCTGATCTGGCTTTGAGTCATAAATGTTCCAGGCTGACTGAAGCGAGAGAAAAAGCCTTTCACGACGGCCTCAGCAAATTAATCAAATCCACTCTCTGCATTATTGATCCTTAACTATAGTCAACATGTTGACATCTTAATCATAAGCAACTGTGATGCATCAGCTGGACGGGGGTAATAAGATAAATCGAGAACGTCTGCATTACTTCCGTCCCCGCTGCTCCTGTCATCAGTCGATCGATTGACATATCGGTTGTGGGCGCAACGCTGCAATGCGCGGACTGAAAAGGGAAACTTTTAGGTCAGCCAGCTAAATCCTAAACCGCTCTTCTTTTAGCTGGAATCCAATCTCACATCCTCAGAACGTATAAAGACACTTAAAATATAGTTACACAGCAGAATGTCTCATTTGAAGGCGAGACGTGAACCGGCCACACCCTGAACTGTGGCCTCGTGGCACTGCTGTGAAGCGAAGGAGGTGAACGAGCGAAAGACAGCGCAAGGGAGTAGGAAACTGAGGCTGGCCAAGATGTCTCAATCAATCCCTGCAGTTCGAGGAAGAACACAGTATCAGCTTGCCAGAGGCTGATTCACCACGACGACGTGACAGAGCTCTGACCTGCCACAGACTCTTCGAGGAAGGATGTGCAAATGTCCTGGCAAGGTTGCAGTCAAGTCATTTAGTCGTAAAGACAACATCCTGTTGCGTCAAGAAAGGTGACGTTTAATGTTTTTACACTTCCCCGTGCTGTTAAACCACATTCAGGGGCTAATGTGGGCACACAAAATGACGTGACGTACCAATTACTCAGAAGACTCTCCTTTAATCTGCGTGTTAACTTGATTTAAATTTAACAAGTACATACTCCGATTGGTTTATCAATTACAACCTTCTTTCCCAAGCCTGTAGGTTATTAACCACTGCGCCATGTGTTCCTAATTCGCCTCACTACCTAACATACGGTTCAGGGTGGGGCGACTGACTAATACCTGACTGCTTTGTCTGGTGACCAGAATCACTGGAAATCAGGATGGAGAATCCTTAACGCATTATCACTAATCCAACTGCATGATCGGAATGTTTACTGTCGTGTCGATTTTATTGATTTTACACCGAATACCCACGTCTAAATGCTTGCACGAATGGCTTCTCTATAATACTCCGATAACATGAAAAGCCCTCATGAACGTGACTGTGTTAGACGGAACGAGTTTGCCATGGAGACGCAGCTGAAATGGATCAGGGCGTGGTCTTGAACAAAAATTCTTCTCGCTTACTTTAAGGCCTTTACAACATCTGGTTTCAAATTTGAGGAGTAGGCCAAGCTATTAGGCCTTTCTTCAAAACGAGACATATTTTGGATTCTCGGCATCTCAAGGAGAGCCACGACGATAAGAACGATGATCATTTAAGGACAGCCAACGATGGGAGGTTTTCGAAGCGAATTTTTTTTTAAGAGTAATTTACCCACTAATCTAAGCTCAGTGTATTCTGCGTATGTCAGGCTTCATAGAAGGTTGTGCAAGTTTAACCCTTGTGTAGTCTTAACATTGTATATTAACATGTATATTCCCGTTGTCCTAAGGGTCAAAAATGACCCGCCGTCACTAAACCCTTAAAACGAAGCAGCTTAAGTGAATTTTCGACGCCTAAATCTATTCTTCATTCATCACTAACTATGTGAAGATGGGTTTTCCCCTCTTCACAGTGCAGAAAGACTGCATTTCATCGGTGAACACCACTCCATTTCTCTGCTGTTAAACAGAGCGGCAGCTCATTTTTGACCCTTAAGACAACACAAGGGTTAAAACATCATTCCAGGCTGGAGGTTCTCGGACCTGTTCTTCAGAAGACGACATTTTCCACAGTGTCTGCTGCAGCTTTAGCACAGAACTGAAAGCGAGCCACTGACAAAATGGCATTCCTCCTCCTCCTCCTCCTCTTAGCTAACTGCTAGATGGAGAGAATTACATAAGGACACACTCTGTCCATGCCTCTAATCCAAATCAGGAAAACACTGCTAAGCACACAGACACGCTGGCAACTGAGCAGCAATAACCTTACACAAATACTCTTGGGGTTATTCATGCCAACTAAGTTTGCTTTAATATCAGCAGCTTCTGCTCGGTCATGACTCCATCTGGGTCACATTCCACACTGATCCGGGTGTTCGCAGTTGCTTAACGTGTAGTCTGACCCCCGTGCTGGATTAACCAGCCTGACCTGGGAAGGCTGAACAGACTTAAGACAGGTTTTGCACCGCCTAGTCTTCTGATCAGCCTTTTTTTTTTTCTAACTTTGGACACTGTGCCAGAACCTTCATTATATAACATTTCCCCGACTAAGATCCCGAGCAACAAACAATCAACAAGCTTTAGCATGATGATAAAACTAATCTTGACTAACCTTTTTTTTTTTTTTTTTTTTTTTCCTCTAATGTTAACCAACGCCCCACCTCGAGTGACTCGATTCAGAGTCGATTCATTCCCTAGCCTTTCCTATACGCACAAAGATTCATTTCTAAACTGAATGAACACAGGATGAGATGAGCCCTAAAAGCAGAAAAGTTGTTGTGTTTTTTCAGCTAATATCTCACCTCTCGGGGAAATAAAACCCACCCCGGATCCTTTTCTCGGCGTCTCTCACTCGGCCGGCGTCTCTGATCAGCTGGCGAGAAGTGACGCGATTTGTAACAGCTGGCTTCTGCTGCTCCAACGTCAAAGGTTACGGATGACGATCGAGTTCCGTAGCTTCAATTCCAGCCAATAGCAAGCAAGCAGAGAGGCGGGATCAATCTCCGCTAACCAATTGGAATCTTGTTTTTTTCAACGACGGTTCACTTTCTGCCCAATGAGACGCGTGTGAAAGTTTCCGAACGCGAAAGTTCTTTTGGGTGAGGCTTCAAGGCCTCGACAAATAAAACAACGATTAAAGGTGCAATAGGCAATATTTTTCATTTCTTACTAACACAAATCATGTTTAAATTATGGTAAAAAAAAAAAAATCATTCAAAAAATAGTTTCAGCCATTGTCTCAGAACAAGTGTTTTTTTTTTCTTTTTAAAGTAGCTGAAAAAAAAAATAGTTTGAAAACCTGACTTCCGGTCCGGAAGGTTTGCTTGTATTTTTATTGGTGTCTTGTCAGTCATTTTTATAGACACGCCCCCAAAACCCCTGCACATCCTAATAAATAGATCATTATGAGGAAAAGGGAAAAGTTGCAGGTTTATAGAGTTGTAACTTGCCCTTTTAAACAGTTTAATGTCTAATTGCGCTTGAAAGTAATGTCATGACAGTCCTTGCTAATTGTATGGGGGCGGAGCTTTGTGTACATGTGTGGAAATGGGGGCGGAGCTTTGTGTACATGTGTGGAAATGGGGAGTAAAAGTATCATTCAAATCTTATTCATTAGAGACCTTTTTTGATTCACACATTGTCCCTAATGCACCTTTAAAGTGATTGTAAAGAAACTACATTTATTTGGGTAAGGAGGTCTGTAGACACGTGAAGATCATATTAACATGTTTATGTGGGTACGTGACAGTCCTCACGATGAAAGAGACACAATATCATATAGCTGGAAGTAACTGCAGTCTACTCTATATAGTCGCATTAAACGCTCATGAAACTCAGTTCATTGTACTTCTAATTATTTAGAGAAATAAATCTCATCTCTGATTTTGACATATAAATCTACCCCTGATCAGCTACCGTAATTACAGTGGTTATAGTACAGTGGTACTTAGAACATGGCAGATTTAAAAGTGCACGTGTATAAGTAAATTTAACAGGTGGCGGTGGAAACCTCAGACTTCTGCACAATATGATACAATTTCGTTTCTTAAGGGCAATGATTCAATATTTGACATTCTCACTCAATCTGCTGCGATAAAATTTTGATTCTTAAGGCAAAGGTTCGTTATTTGACGACAGCAGTGAACCTGCTACGATACGATACAATGCGCTATGATATAAGAAAATTTAACAGTAGAGATGTAACCCTCAGGCTTTCACACGGATATGACACGATTTCAGTTCTTAAGCCAATGATCCAATAATTGGCGACACCTTTAAATCTTCTACAATATAATTTTGATTCTTAAGGCAATGATTCAATATTTGAAGATACCACAGAATCTGCTACGATATGATATGATAAGTTCAATATGTGACCAACTTTGTCCAGAATCTGGGGTAGGCCTAACGTTAATTTTCAACTGATGATGACGCAGAGAAGGACTATTTTAGGTATCAAAGTTACGGCCAAATAAAACTGCTTGCCTATTTACGCATCAGTTTATAAATCTGAATCATTTTAACACATCAGTTGTCTGTCCTTTTTCAGCAATACGTGATTTATAATCAATTATAATCAATTATAATCAATTTATGATTTTTGCCTCGATTCATTTCTTGATTCATTGTTGCATCGATCCAAAACATCAGCTCATTACAGCTGTATTTAACATTACAATATTGTATAAACTTTGCCATTAATTAGGAGATACTAGATCATATTAGCAGCTTACAAAGTAAGACCAGTAGAGTATTTAAAGGCAGGTAAGATTTAGACAGTTGCATCTCCTTGAATGATAATTATATCTTTGCAGATCCACACTGTTGAAGAGTTTCCAACTCCTATGTCCCACTGTAGCTCCTTTATGTGGTTTAAGATGGGATTAGATCAGTATTAAAAGCTGGACTGATATTGTGTCAGCTGGCAACGAGTCATTATGCAAGCTTGAGCTGTATTAACAGCATTAATTACACTATTGTCTACTCTGGTTTTATATATATATATATATATATGTACTATAGCTAAATAAAAAAACACTCAGGTTACTGAGT
Source organism: Pangasius sanitwongsei (assembly GCA_037576675.1). NCBI lineage: Eukaryota > Metazoa > Chordata > Actinopteri > Siluriformes > Pangasiidae > Pangasius > Pangasius sanitwongsei. The sequence continues at coordinate 2,833,874 of CM075017.1, read as the reverse complement.
GTTCATCAGTTTCCTCCCATCTTCCAAAAAACATGCCAGTACGTGGATTGGCTAAGATAAATTATGTGAGTGTGTGTGCGTGTGTGTGTGCAAGATGACCTGCAAATGCACTTGCATCCCATCCAAGGCATATTCCTGCCTCATGCCCGATATTTCCGGGATAGGCATTGGATCCACTGTGACGCTGACCAGGATAAAGTGGTTACTGGACATGAGTGAAAAGTTAATTTCCTTTGTCATATTTTAACCCCATTGAGATAAGTTTCCAAGTTATGTGTTATGTCAAAGGGCATAAATAATATATTTCAGATCACAGACTTATCTATAAAACAAGTATGTACCAACTAGCATTTAAAAGCCATGTATAGCCAATGTAATATGTATAGCCATTATAATTTTGAAAATGAAGTAATGACAGTGATTCAGGCTCACATCACTCTGTATCTCCTTCTCTTTCATGCTCCAGGTGTCTGAACTTTGCCCATGTAATCAAGATGGCCGGATTGGGGACATCCCCATCCAGAACTGTTCGGAGATAAATTTAGCCTGTACCATTGCCTTGGATTCCCTGCGTCTATGTCTTCCCCCTCTCTTGCTCTAAATCATTTGTCAGCACTGAACACTTTGTATAGGGGCTGAGCTTAGACATAATCACAAGTGGAAACACAAATATACACCTCATCTGATAAAAATGTGGAAAGATTTATTAGTGAAACTTTCATTGCCAAGACTGTGTAACACTCATATGATCTTTTGGCATATAGCTTCATAAACACAAAATAAACTGATTATGTCAGATGCCCTCATGTCCACGATATGTCTTCTGGCTTATTCGTTGATATTTTCCTGCTTAGTTTATAGGTTATGTTGTCTGTGTGCCTAACTGTAACCTTTATATCTGTTGCTAAGTTTGTCTCCTGGCACAAGTTACGTTCCAGCAATGTGCTTGAACTGGTGCTCTATTCTAAGTATAGGCTCAGTTTCCGAACCATAATCAGGTGTTACGTCAAAGCGCTTATCAGCATTCAGAGAAATGTCACTTGCCTGACAGAATATGTATTATTTTGGGTCTACATATTAAACACTTGAGGTGTTTAATGAGCAGCATATTTTATATAAGCATATTTATAAAGAAATATATGCTATACCTACATTCGTTTATTATGTGCACCTACCCTATAATTGAACGTTGTAGGAGTTCAGTTATTGGCTGTTGCTCTACTGTTACTACATACAATTTCAAGGAGCAGGACCACCATTAGGACCACCTCTGACTAGATATTATTTGTGTGCTGGAACATCCATAGCACAGCACTGACACTGACACTGCCACTGACATGAAAGTATCTTTGTGGTTGTGGGTTTGGATGTTTCTTGCATCTTACCTTCTGGCATTGTGGAATATGTTCACAATAACACACAACACAATACAAGGCAACAAGCAAAGAATTGTTATAGAATGTGCACTTGATTGTAGCCAGTCTTTTTTTTAACGGAGATGTATGCGAATAAAGTTAGTGTTTTATCAGACTAAACACCGGAAGGCCCACTGTAGACACAGCGTTGTGATGCAGTCAGTTTATTTTATAACAGATAATACTCTGACTCCATTAGAGATCCTGTCAATCATTAATTTTTGTCTTGCTGTGCTACTGAATGTGACTGTACAGTTGTGCAAGTGTTCATTAAAAGGGTACAGCATGTGCAAACACTGTGTATATCAGTAATGTGATATTTAATTTATCATATGTTTCAATAATTGGTAGTTTGCTAATAATTATGACCGTGTTTATTAAAAAAATGTTGACGATAGCATTGTGTTACCAGGCTGTCTCTGTCTCTGGATTTGAATATTCATTTAAAAAAATGCAACATGCTACATTTTTACTGAGTTCACTTTGCTCTTGAAAGTCTATTTTAGGTGCAGGTTTCGTTTTAGTGGAAAATATTTTCTTGGACAAAACTTCAGGCCCTTCTTGGAGAAGACAAAACCTTTTGCCCAAGTTTACAGGAAGTAAAACTAAACTTCAAAGGAAAGCATTAATTAACAACTTCATTGCAGTTACAGTTACAAAGTGTTATAAAAAATGTACCTCCTCTTCTAAGTTATTTTGTTATGTAGATGTAGCTGCTTACTGTTGTTTCTGTTTGAAGGAGTCGGCGCATGCGCACACCGCCCAGTGTATTTCCGTTCCACAGAACAACAATGTGGGCGGGGCTCGGTTTCCATAGTGACGCGTCCCCCTGCTAAACACTCTGCTGACCTATCAGTTCACCTTCACTTTTCCCTGCTTTAAATCAGAACATTTCAAAATCATTTTGATATTTCTGAAAGTTTCAAGTACAGACTAGTGGCTGCTTGGCCAAAACTTAGTGCATCTTCGTCTTATTATTTTTTTTTTTTAAAGTCCGCAGTTTTTTTTTTTTGAGCTATGTTTAGTTTCCTGGGCTAAAGCATAAATAATGAGGTGACATCCTGAACCTAAATCTGTAAGGACTGTGTTACCATGGCAACTTTAACGGGGAAGATTCAATCATCCCGGAGAGGAGATCCTCACACCACCCCTGCCTCTGGCTCTGCAGGGAGAGAAGGGAAAAAGAAGAAGAAGAGAAGAAACAAAGAGAAAAAAGAGAAAGAGAAAAACAAACCCACCTGCGAGCAAAAGAAAAGAGGACATCCAAGCACTCCTTCCCATTCTGATGACTCAGGTACTTTCTTTCTGATTTTTGTTTGCTTTAATTCCTTTTTTTTTTTTTCTTTTTTTTTTAACATACAGTACAGTTTTACAGTTTATTATGGTTTATTATGGAGCTTGGAAGCTGACAAAAGTAACTGAATATGAATTTCATATATTTTAAAATAGATACAAGTCACATTATGTGGTGTATTTAATAAATGTACATTGTTTCAAGTCTTTCAAGAACTGTAAATGCAAATATCAAAAAAAAAAAAAAAACTAATCTCAGAAATAGAGATTTTGTGTAAATTAGGGCGAAGGTGAAGCATCTAGGATTCCCAGGGGAAAGTGGACGCTCTCAGAGTGGTTGAACTCTCGAGCGTTTAATGCAGGGGTGTCTGATCTTATCCAGAAAGGGCCGGTGCAGGTTTTCATTCCAATCAAGCAGGAGCCAAACCTGATTCCACCTGTTTAATCAGTTAATATTGGCTTTTAATACACTCAGGTGTGGCTTCTGCTTGGTTGGAATGAAAACCCACACCGACCCTTTCTGGATAAGATTAGACACCCCTGGTTTAGCCGATCGTCACGTCGTCTGTCACGCTCACGTCCATGAAGTGAAGTAAAGAGTCGTGGAGGTAAGTGGAGGTAACACAGAAGACATAAGCCATAACGAGGTAACACATCTTAAGTTTTTGTTGTACTAAAGTAGCCACAGTTAGCTGCTAACAAGTGTCCGCAAGCTAACATTCGCATCACCTAACTAGCTATAATGTTACCTACATAGTTACGCTGGGTATCGAGTGTTTAACATCACTGTACAAAACTTGAGTAGAATATAAAAAACTTTTTTTTTAATTTGTTTGACCACTCCCTGGGAATCTCAGATGACTTCCATCTATCCATGCATCTTCTGAACCGCTTATCCTACACAGGGTCAGGGGGAGTCTGGAGCCTATCCTAGGGTACTCGGGGCACAAGCCAGGGGGCCAACCCATCACAGGGCACAATCTCACACACAAACACAAACACACACACTTTAGAGATGCCAATCAGCCTACAACGCATGTCTTTGGACTGACGGAGGAAACCGGAGTACCCAGAGGAAACCCCTGAAGCACGGGGAGAACATGCAGGCTGTGCGCACGGTGGAGATGGGATTCAAACCTCTAACCCTGGAGGTGCGAGGCAACAGCACTAACCACTAAGCAAGCCACCATGCCCCCTTATCTCAGATGACTTATTTACCTAATTTGCATAAAATCTGTATTTATGAATTTCTATTTCAAATTATAGGTTTTAAAGGCAAATGTAACCGCTAGCAAGTTCAAAACAAAGAAAGAATTCAATTATAGGAATTATTCGGTATACACATATATATTCTTTTGTCAGCTCTGAAGCTTCATAGTATATTAGACACTCTTAGCACATTCAGTGACTGAAGCCCAACTGTTGCTTTGCACAATTTGTCAGCCTCTCTCTACTCCATCCATCAGTGCAAAGGGACCAACAGTGGACCAGTGCTGACCCGGTATTATTTGGGTGGTGGTCCATTCTCAGCACAGCACTGACAGGGTAGTGGCATCTTAGTGGGTGTTGCTCTGATACAAGTGCATCAGACACAACAGCGATTCTGGGATTTGTATTCATATCCATATTCTTCTTACTGGTTCTTACTATCGTTTCATTAGACACACCTACCTTGTTGGTTGTTCAACCTTGTAGGCGGTTGTGTAGCCAGACCTTTAACGATGGAGAGGCCAAGACAGAACCAAACAGAACTTTCTTTGGGAGGAAATCTGGTGTGGCGTGAAATATTAATCCACCATAGAAAATGACATAATGTGGCGCCCCCTATCTGTGTACAGCCAGAGTAGGATCCACCTTGGACATAAATGGTGCACATGCTAGCAACATTTCTTTGTTGTCTAGCAAGCTACAAAAAGTCCTAAAATCATTAGGCTACATGTCATTAGGCTTATGACATATGCCAACATTACAAATTCAATATCTTTAGCTAACGGTAGCTAATAATGAACAGAAAAAATCCAATGCCTCCAACCAAATCATGAATATTGCTAAAGTAAGAATGTAAAAAAAAAAAAAAAAAAAAATCAAAGTTTGAGTAATGTTTGTTCACCTGTTTGTTCGTTGTGATCAGTGAGGTCGGTTCGCTTCTGTTTTCAATCCTTGCCATTGGAAAATGATGAAATGAACTTTCAAATTTCCCAGAGATGTTGTAATGGGTGCTTCGGTATCCTTTGAACTAGTCTATCACAGCGAGATTTACTAAGTCGTTCAGTTTTGCATCACATAACCTTGTAACCACACTGACAACAACAATAACAACAATATTATTATGATTAATATTAATATTCATATTAAAATATTAATATTAATAATAATAATAATAATAATAATGACTGAGATGGCCAGGCGGCTTCATGCTAGGGTGGCCACCCCTTAGCTCCGCCCATATTTGTAGGCATCTCTATTTGTACAGAGATTTTAGCTTATTTTTCTGTGGAGAAATTTGGTTAATCATCCTTTAGTACTTTCTTCCTGTTAGTTTCTACCCACAGGACCGGATATTTTTGGTCAGCGGACCATTCTCTACCACCAAAACACCTACTAAGATGGTACTATCATATCATATCATATCATATCATATCTTATCTTATCATATCATATTTTTGGTGGTCCTGTGGTGGTCTCTATCTCTTGAGTGATGTGGGCAGAGGGGTGCTGACTATTAGGCATATCAACAGATTACAGTCGTTAACTGTACACAAACTAAGTGACCAAGGTGGTAGGTATAGTGTAGACCTACAATGTAGATGTCTGTGTGTGGATGTTTGTGTGGGTGGGTTGACTGGGTGTGCTTGTACAATTGTGCAAACACACACAAATTGTACATTTAAATTTTCCCTTACTTGAGCCAATAACTCTCCATATTGATTTTGACCCCCAGTGTGCCCTTAGATACAGTATGTATTCACACCTGTTAGATATTGTTTGAAAGTAAGGTTTACAAGGTAGCACCAACCTGCAGCACTCTCAATTCAGCCAAAATGCAGGAAAGAGTAAAGCAGATCATTGCCACATTTCACACCTCCAGGCCTTGGGAAACCTCACCCATGCATGGGTGTACTGCTGAGAACCAATTTGGCTGGAAGCGAAAGATCATTTACAGTTAATCCCATCGTGCGTAGCCATACAGCGTATAGGTTAGCTCTTTTGTGGTGGGGGATTAAGCTGAAATTCATCTGCCTTGGTTTGTTGTTTTGGTGTGCTGTAGAGAAACCCCAGACGCAACAGTCATCCAACACGGAGAAGAGCAGTGACCTGAACCACGCCGAAGGCCATGCCAAAGAGGGGAGTGCAAGGAAATGCCGTAAAGGAAAAACCACACAGACTGCAGTGGAGGAAACCCCAGTTCCAGATAAAGAGGATAAAATAGAAGTAAGCGGCCAAACACAGGAGAGCCTGAGGTGGGAAGGGGTTCTGGATGATCCGGTAGCTGAAGCAGAGCGGCTGGAGGTCTACAAAGCTAACCGGCGCAAACGCTACATGGCATTCAAACAGACACTATTAGAAAATGCCAAGGTGGTGCTAGGTTCCGAGACAGATATGAATAAACTGGGTAGAACATGCAAAGCTGGTTCAGCAACCATTATGTAGAATTCAGTGTTGGTTTCATTTATGTGTTCTTAATTTTTTTTTTTCCAATTTAGCAGAACATAAATATAGTATATATTCTCTCTTTTTGGTATACCATCAATATACTGTATTCATTGTTTCAAACTGCCTGCCATTTAGCTTTGCCAAGCTCCCAGAGCCATTCTAAAGAAAAATGCTAAACATGAGCAAGAGAGCGAGGAGAAAAATGCTTTCTTCTTATTATTCAAAATTAGAATGCACCCAAAAAGCAGGCAGACGACAACATTCTCAGGGACCCATGGCCACAGCAATCACATGACATAGTTTAGACTCTAAATACATTTACGTCCAGTGACCAGGAGCCAAGGGAACAAAACTGGCCATGCTCTATGGGTGGGAGGGACGGCATATTCTCTCTCCCCTGTCAATCACAGCGACACTAGCCAGTCATGGGTGTCTCTGAGCTCATATATGTGGAAGAGGGCAGATAGTTCTTTACTCGAGGTGTTTTACACTGCCCTATGACACAACATGAGCAGCAGTGCAACTTGCTGGCTTCACATACCTCAGAGAAATCCCTTACCCTCCCTGGTTAGTAGATGTTATGTGATAGATAGAGCTGGCTGCTGGTTGGAATTTGCCAAATTGGGGAGAAAAATGGGGAAAAGCCACAATTACACACTTGGAAAAACACGTCTACATCTGTTGATCCATGCCTCTCCTGGAAGATCCACTCAAGAGTTCTTTTCCCTTTGACAAATGCAGTACAATTTTATATACATTGTTGAAAATGTACCTCAAATAAACCAAATAATACATATAGAAAGCATCAGAATTTTTTTTTACATCTTATTCCTTAAAGCACTGCTGCATTCAAAAATGCGGTTTTTAAATGCTTACTTTCTCTCAGATTGCTCATTGCACTTTTATAGACAGGTATTTGGGTTAGGACAACACAGTGGTCTTCGGCTCGATCCTGAACTTGGGGTTACTGTCTGTGTGGAACGTCACGAGTTCTCCCCGTGTCTGTGCGGGTTTTCCTCAGGTTCTCCAGTTTCCTCTCACCTCTCAGACACATGCTATCCTTAATTTCTAGGCATTAGTAAGTGTGTGTGTGCCCTGTGATGGACTGGTGTCCCATTCAGAGTGTATTCCCACTTCATAGGATAGGCTCCAGATCCACTGTGATCCTGTACACATAAAGCAGTTACTAAAGATGAATGAATGAATGAATGAATGAATAAATGAATGAATGGAGTTAAAACACATTTAGTGCGCATTATCTATGAGCTTAATTTGGAAAGATGACAGCTTTAAACTGTGTCCTGTACCTCTGTCCAATATACAAATGATTAGGGAATGACATAGTGAAGATACTTTTAGCCTCCGAACCTGTGTGTGTTACACAAGCTAGCACTAGCAACTATTAGAAATAAACAAAATCATAACTGTTCTGTATATTTTGACATATTTGAATTCTGTTATACAAATCACTGAGAATGGCTATGCAAATCAAAATTTTTATATTGAAATCCCACCTGTGTTTCCTGTAACACTGAGCTAGTTTACTAGCAGAAACGTAGCCAAATATCTATGTGCTAATGATATGTACAGTAAAATACAGTACAGTTGTACAATACCAGCTAGGAATTCTGCTAAATACATGGTGATAACCGAACTGCCTGTTTTTGTGCGACGATAATTCCCAGAATTTGATAATCAGCCTCTTCTCTGGATGTCTTGAGTCAGTCAGACGTCCAGACATTTTCTTTAATTTGCCTTAATCTCTTTCCTTTTTTGAAATAGTCTGGCCATTCTAGCCATAATCATAGTGTACAATCTGCCACACTGAGAGTATCCTTAATATTTCTTCAAACATTATTAGTGCTTCGACAGCCTTCACTTGCACCATTATATATTCTCCATATTTAGTGTGATATGCTACAACACTGGGAGGGGGGGAAACCTTTCTCCTGAACATGGTGCATGAGATTTTATAACGTGGCAATAAATACCCAGAAATCGATGACCCGCATGTTGCTGCCTGCTCTCTGATTGTTACTCTAATGAACTCTTCCTCACTGTGTCTCCGTCAATTCAAATACAAATTCAAAAAAGGGCTAGTGACCTCAGAGGTGAGAGTTTAATGTTCATGACAACTTGTAAAGAGTGTAAAGACGTCATACCCTGAACCGATTACACAATGACTTCAGATAGGACGCAGGGCGTGTCTGGGTAGGTGTGCGTGGAGTATTTAGGCATTAAAGTGCCAAATTTTGCCTGGTCTTTTTCCAGTCTTCAGCTGCCCAATTTTGGTGACCCTGTGCCAAGTGTAGTCTCAGAGTCCTGTTCTTGGCTTACAAGAGTGGAACCCAACATTATCTTCTGCTGTTGTAGCTCCATCTGCTTCAATGGGTTATACATTATGAGATGCTTTTCTGCTCACCGTGGTTGTAAAGAGTGGTTATTTGAGCTAAAGTACCCTTCCTGTCAGCTCCAGTCTAATGACCCTGTGCTTCACACTACTCCCCCATATTGTGGATTATTTTCCTATAACAGCATACCCCATTATGTTTTATTTCTTACTTATTTATATTCAGTCATTAAACATGCCATCATCCACAGCAACAGGACCATCCCTGCCTTACTCTTAGTTTAGGAATTCCTTAGTAAATATTTATCTCAGCAGCTTTGTGAAAAGGTTTTAAGGAGAAACTCTTAGTTAGGAGTTTTTAGTGCCACTTAGTAGAATTCTTCAAGTAAGAGGAAGATTCTTTGTGAATACAGCCCCAGAAACAGCGGGTTAAATGGTTCATCTTCACTGTGTTTGTGTGATAAATTGAGAGCACATTTAAGTCAACACCTTCTATATAAATATGTATCTCAAGTTTTCACCTCCTACTAGAAACACAGTGTGAGCCATGTCTGGATCTCAGCACCTCATGTTCTGCAGCCTCTTAGCTTGCACTCGAGACTACACAGGATTTGCTTACATTGTGCAGCATTTCATGTAAAAAAAAAAAAAAAAAGGAAATTTAACTTCATTATGAAATATAAAAGGGGAAAAGAATTTGTTAAACTTTTTCATCTTGGCTAAATTGTGTACAGGTTCATGATACATGATCACATGTACTAAAGGTTGTACTGTATCATCACATTGAAGCTCAGGAGTGTTCACGCTTTTGTTTATAGTCACACAAACTTCTTCTGTCCTCAGCTTTCACCTTTTAACAAAAGAAAAGGAAACTGGTTCCAAATATTGCCTTTGATATTACTCTGCATTAATGTATGATATTAATGGATAGTAATAATGTGTACTTCCTCCTTCTTGACACTAGAGGGCTCTTTAAATCTAAAATTTCAACTTCAGGTTTCTGGAAAAGCAAAAAGATTTGATACAATGACAAAGCATTCCAGGCAAAGAAGCACATCTTGAATCTTCAGGGATAAAAATAAAACAAGGCATATTCAAGATACGCAAATGTTTGTTAGCCTTTCTCTGTATGTATAATACTATACACTCACTGTCCACTTTATTAGGAACATATGTAGACCTGCATATTCATGCAATTATCCAATCAGCCAATCATCTGGCAGCGGAACAAGAGCTTCATCCCGGTCAAGAGCTTCAGATAATGTTCGCATCATCACTGGGGGAGAAAATGCGATCTCAGTGATTCGTTGGTGCTAAATATTTCAGTTTGTTGATATTTCAGAAACTGTGGATCTCCTGAGATTTTCACGCACAACAGGCTCTAGAGTTTACACAGAATGGTGCGAAAAACAAAAAACATTCAGTGCACAGCAGTTTTTAAAGTTATTTCGGAAAGCTAGCCTAAGTATTTCTGTAAAAAAAAAAAAAAAAACAGGCTTAAAAACAAATAGAATAAAAAGGCTAGAATTTTTGGCTGTTTTAATTATTTGTGTAACCTCTCTTAAAAATTCAAGTAGTTTTGTGGTAAATATTTCCAAACTTTAAAAGATTTGCTATAGCTGTCCTTTTGACTTTCCGTTTCTCTCGTGCAACTTCAATCATTTTTTATGTTAGAGGTCTGAAGTTGCTAATTTAATACTGTAATAATTGTCCTACTTGACTTACGTATAAACTGTGTTTGCAGGGCACAGTCCAAAAATAACCCAGGGGTCGAGTAGATTGCATTAAAGTAGCAGTTTATTAATAATACCTGCAAACAAAATGGTGGCTCGGATATTGGAGAAAGCATATCGGATATCAGATCCTGTAACAAAATGCTTGGATGATGGAAAATGTCTTTTCTTTTTTTTTGGGATTGATTTTATTGTATTTACAGTGTAAGTGGTTTTTGTGTGAAAGAGTCTAACTGTGAAGTGCATCACTTGAAAAACTACATTTTAAAACTTAGTAGTTTTTAAAGAAAACGATATCGGATGAGTATTAATTTACAGTACAGTTTAAGTGCAAACTTCTGATTGTATAGTCATGGAGTGGTCAGAAATGTCTATATATTCATAAAATTCATTATTTTGACATTTTTAAGCTGTCCCCCTCTCAGTGCGTTACATGATTCAAAGCACGACAAGTGCTGTTTTTGTTTCATTTGCAGGCCACTCCATGTCATTTTTGCCATTTTCACATTGCCATATGCCTGTGTTTTGGCCCTGTGTCCCAGCATTTGTCTGTTACCTAATGTGTGCACCTGCTCTGCGTTCACCCTTGATAAATATCAGATTATATACCTTCATGTTCCATTGTCTCATTGCAAAGTCTCGTTTATTGTAGCATGTGTTTCACAGTCTTAGCTTCCCACAATCCCTGTTCTTTGTTTCCAGTTTCACTTCCATGTTTAGACCCATGTCTGTGTTACTGTTCATGATTATGAATATTCATGTCTATGATTATGATTATCCTGTCTGTCTGTACCTTGACCTCTGTTTCATGATGCAATAAATTTATAAAGAGCACACTGATTTTACACACTTGCATCCTGTCTTTTCTAACTATACATTACATCTGTCCAGCAGGTGTAAAGATATAAAAAAGATTATTTATCCAACAAATAAATAATTAACCATTTGTAAAACATGAACCATGTCTCTGTTTGCTTCTACCTACCTACCTACCTACCTACCTATCTATTGTATATACAGTATATGTATAAGTGTATATTTATGTACAGTCAGGTCCGTAAATATTGGGACATCGACACAATTCTAACATTTTTGGCTCTATACACCACCACAATGGATTTC
>CM075017.1:2773555-2815257 GCA_037576675.1 Pangasius sanitwongsei | reverse complement strand
AACCCCACTGAACACCTTTGGGATGAACTGGAACACCGACTGCACCCCAGACCTCCTCACACAACCTCAGCGCCTGACCTCACTAACACTCTTGTAGCTGAATGAACACAAATCCCCACAGCCACGCTCCCAGAAGAGTGGAGCTTATTATAATAGCAAAGGGGAATAAATCTGGAATGAGATGTTCAAAAAGCACATATATGTGTGATGCTCAGGTGTCACCAAGCTTTTGGCCATATAGTGTAAGTTATAATACAGACCAGTTTAGGACCATGATGGATTTAATACAGCTTTATTACATTTATTTTGTTATATATTACTTTGTAAATATTACAGTATGATAAACGTCATCATTATTTGAGAGGGTAAAATTTTGAGATTGGGAAGTGGACTGGTTTTATTGACAATTGGGATGGTTTTATCACATAGACCTGACCTGGCCTAAATATTTTATTTCTAATATTAAACTTTAATATTGACCTATATAAATAAGTATTGCATGGCAGTTTGACTGAAAATGGAATTAATGTACTGTGCATTTTCCCATCATATTTTTGCCACCATATAATTAACAATGAATACTAAATGATTTGATGGAAAACAAAGAGATTGTCTCTGACCTTTGCAGAGTACAGTACGGTTTTAGAAATTTCCATTTAAAGCATTTTGTACTGTTGCAATATCAGAAGCGTTAGCTAAATTTAGCTTAAACAAATGATATCTTTCTCAGTTAATCATTAGTCATGCATGCTTCATTAGGCACAGCTTGTGAAAGAGCATGATGTACATGTGCATGCAGAGAGAGACAGAGAGACAGAGAGAGACAGAGAGACCGAGAGACAGAGAGAGAGTTAGGTCTTGATATTTACAGACACACAAAGCTCTTTTATAATGTTTTTAACCTTGCTGAGGTCCACCACAGCATTCTGCTGGTACTGCAGCACCCTGCCATAGCAACTGCTCTGGAGCAGCAGTCAATTCATTAGGGATAGAAAAGAGGTGTGTCTTGCACAGTCCTACACAGTCTCCTTCTGCCTGATAAGCATGATGTACAAGCAGAACACTACTGAAGCTATTTATATGGATGACCCATGCGAACAAGCAGGTACACGTGATGTATATACTGAACCGGATCCAGGAAGCTGTCATGCGGTCTGTTCCTTTATTGGATGGCTGTTGTCTATGTGAGGAGCTAAAAAAAAAAGAGTGAAGATTTCTGCTTCTTGGGAAGAGAAGTGGGCTAGAGCAATGGGGCTCCAGTCAGACTCCTCCTCCCTGGGAAAATGTGTGTGTGAAGGAGGGGCGCTGCAAAAGAGAGGGACACACACACACACACACACACACACAATGAAGGGCAGAAGAGGATACAAGAAGAGGTTGTGTAACCTGTCCTGGGCAAAAGGAAAAATGGATGGTGTTTTGCTTTCTCATGCTTTTATGGAAATTTGTGGAGAGTTAAGAAAGGAGAAATAACAAAGGTAAGGTGCATTTTCTCACAGCGTTGTTCACAGGGATGTGCAGATCTGCGGGTCATTGGGCTGAAAGATGATGTATGATGAACTTTAAAAACCTGGGATGATGTTAGCCTACTATAAATGTTTTCTCAATTTTTAGGAAGAAAAAAAAAACGTGTGAATGCCTCAAAAGTCCCCATATTACTAACTTCTTAAATCTAGACGGACATACGTTTTCTGAATAGCATCCTTCCTGTAGCAACCCAGTATAATAATATTAGGTTGTGTTTATATTGTGTTTGTTCACAGTTTGTGGTACCAAACTTCTGAATCAGCTCTCATCCTGGTTATTTCTGCATCTGCTACCTACAAATCAAGGAGCACACAACTGACAGGTCTGCAATGACCGTACTTTCAGGTGTTTAAAACTTCCAAAGTGTTTGCTTTCATGAGATTGTCTACAGAAATATATTTTCATGCATAACAGACTTGCTGGAATGTGATGGTTTGTTGAACACTTCTCTATCAGTATGGGAAACATACTTCAATGCTGTCTCAGACGTTTGTTCCAGTGTAAGGACATTCCTGACCAAATTGAAGAGCAATCTCCTCTCTTGTCAAGAGAGAATAGTGATGTTGAAAGCCTCTCTCCAACAAGGTCTGACATGCTGGCATCTCCTGTCCTGGATCAGGACCACCTCCTTTACCCTGATATAGTCCTTAGCAGTAGTCATCGAGCTAACCTGGACAGAGCTGACTTATCACAGCAGTTAGAGCTTGTTTTACCAGAAAGAGGACAAAACAAAAAACAATCTAGTGTAAACGAGGAATGCCATGAAGGTTTTGAAGAAGAGGGAATGCCAAGCACAAGAATCAGTCAACAGGAATTTCACTATTTGGACAGAAATCAGTTATGCACCACTGAGAAAGAATGGCCATTACTGTCTTCCTTACACTCATGGCCATCGGAACAATCAAATGCTGCAAATTTTGCTTCTCAGTCCCTTATCTACACACAGGGACAGGGAACCAGGTATTGGCAGGCTTCCCCTTGTCAAGGAGTGCAGTTATTTACACAGGGAAATGGAAGCCACCAACTCATTTTTTCTGAGCCCAAATCTGCTGGCACCTTCAGCACACCTTCATCTGACAGTGTTGCAAAAGTATCTACACAGACTGAGATTGACATCATTCAAGTAGATGAAGGTGGGATTCAAGATGAGGACAAAGAAGGAACTCAACTAGGAAAAGGAACAGAACAAATGGAGCTAAACGTGGTAGGCAGAGACCAGAATGTAGCACAACTGGGACAGGAAGTTACACAGAGAGCAAAATATGTTCTCTGCAATGTAGCAGAGTGTGAGCAAAGTGGTGTATGTTCAGACGAAAATGCAGCACAGCTAGATGAAGTTGGAGTAAAAACTAACCTTGATGTAAGCAACCAAATGGAACATTATCCAGTTCAGTCAGGAGAAACAGAAGCACAATATAGACCAAGCATAGCACAGATGGATGAAATAAGGCAGGAAACTGTTATTCTAATTAGTCAAAATGGAGAACACAAAGAACCAAGCTTAGTTAGACTACAGACAAACCCAGATATTGAAAGAAACCAAGAAGAGATCACACAGACCCAACAACCTATGCTGGAATTGGACTCCATTCAGACAGAAGGGGACATTGCAGAAATGGACCAGATAGCCAAGACTTCAGGACATAAAGAGCAGCACATATCTGGGAATGAAACTGAGTTTGCACCAAACAAGCACGGTTTCGTAGAGTTAAGATCTCTTAATAAGCAACGAGAAAGGGAGAAATCCGAAGAGCTGGAGCAGGGCAAAATACATCCAAATCTGGGCCAAGGACCAGAGCAGAATGAACAGTTTACACTGTTTGTAGTTGATAAACTGTTCCTGGCCACCCCAAATATCGCAGGTATGTACTTAGTGATGTCATTACTTCAAAGTAAATTAAGTAGAAGTACTTCAAATGTATGTAATAATGTAATCAACAATCTATTTTTGTACAGTGTACTGAACAAATCAACTTAGAATCAAATATTTTTGCATCATATAGTACAATATTTAAGTTTATATCATATGGTTGAGGACCAACCATTCACTGTATGCCATTTCTCCTGTTTATATGAGGGCCAAGTCCAAATAATATCCTCAGTGACCAAACAGAGCTTTCAGAGCTAAACAGGTATAGTGACAAAGAACTCCAAGAGGATCCTGATTCTGTAGATGCTGACCCCTCTGAAGACATGGGGTTCACAATCAGGATCCAGGCCCCTGGTACTGAGCCCACTGACTTCCAGGTAAATTGCTTTTCTTGAATAGAAACTTGGAAGGTTATATATGTACTCATGGTTCTATGACTGTGACCCCACATGAGTAACCTATAAAAGATGGGCTGGAGGTTCTCCACTCAGTTGTAGAACCACAGGTACATATCTAAATTTCCATTTTACTGTCTTTCATTCTGGACTGCCAGAGCAGATTATTTTGGAATTAGTGGAGTTGTAAGAAATCATCATAACATGTTCTGATGGCATACCTTCCCATAAAATAACAGACAGCAGTCATAAATAGGTTGAATTCCATCAAGGTGTTGATACTGTTATGCTATCGAGGATGAAAATCACTCTTGCACTGATACTGTTCTTTATTGAGGATTGGGCGTGAGAATTACTCAATGTACTAACATTGTCTTTTATTTGGGATAAGAATTGCTCAGAGCCTTAACAGTGTATTCTATTGAAAGTGAGAATCTCTCAACCACACCACAGAGCACATGGGGTGCAATAAAGCAACATTCAATCTGTAAACTTTGGAGAAGGAGGTAATTAATGGAATGGAAGAACATGCCTCTTGAACTGTGTACAAGTATTCTTGTAAAATCTCTTCCTTTACCCAGTGTGCTAACCTTTTTAGCTTTAATTTTGCTAATGTACCCTTAACACCAGTCTGCAATGTATTCAGTGCTGCTGCTGTGCTGTGCTCCTGCTTTAAACTCCCATCTTCGGACTGTTCCAAAGGAAAGTACCCTGGTGGTCTGGAATGAAAGGAAGCATGACTCCAGTGTAACTGGATCCTTTCTCTGTGGTTACTCTCACATTGGTAGTCTTTTGAAGTGGGCACTTCCTGTTGACCTTTTGATAAATGTTTTATTCTTCCATGTGCCATGACTTTTAGGCATCACCATTAGCGATGGTGCAGGAAATCAAGCAAGTGTTAATGGACCGTGAAGAGACCTGTCACCGTACCTGTTTCTCCCTGCAGTTAGATGGAAATACACTGGATAACTTCACTAATCTAAAGTCCATCACTGGCCTACAAGAGGGCTCACTTTTGAAGATAGTGGAAGGTAAGACTCTAACTGAAATACTTTTCATTGGTTTCAAATTGTGTTACATTTGTACTACAGGAAACATTATTATAAATTTTGTAGAATACATTTAAGTTGTATGCACAATTCATGTACGTGCAGTGTTGCAAAGCATCAATAATGCCTACTGTCGCTTTCAGAGAAATGACCAGTCCACTAAGGTCCATTAATACTAAGTGATATAATTTACTTTTGCAAAACTTGCAGAGCCATACACAGTTCGAGAAGTTCGTTTACACCTTCGTCATATCAGAGACCTGCTAAAGAGCTTGGACCCCACAGATGCCTATAATGGCATAGAGGGAAGCTCTCTGTCCTTCCTTAGGTTCTTCACTGAAGAACGTGTTGAAGGTAAGATGCAGTAGATGATAACAATTATTACCAATAATCTAGATTCTTATGAACTTTAAACATTCTTGGTGAAAGATACAGTGAGAACAAATGCAAAAGAGCTGGACTACTTCCCAGCTGTTTTATGACTGAAACTAGATACTTTGTTACTACTTTGTTGCTGTTCTCTGAAAAAATTATGTCTTAATTTTTCAGAGAACAGCAAATTCAAGAAGCGAGGTGAAGAATTGAAGCAATTCAACTGTAGCCCTCCTGAGTACATTCTTCCAGGGACTAAAGAATGTTTACTGGGACCCCTGCAGCCTCAAAGTGAGAATTTGAAGGTAAGCTAAAGGTAAATGCTCTCTAAGGATGATAGCAAAATATAGTACTAAAATCTTATGCGGGGCAGCATGGTGGCACATCAGGTAGTGTTGCTGCCTCATAGCGCCAGGATCCCTGGTTTGATCCTGAGCTTGGGTGACTGTCTGTGTGATGTTTTCTCAGAGAACCAGGAGTGGCTCTCCAGTAGGTGGATTACCTATGGTAAATCACCCATAGGTGCGAATGTATGCATGGTTCCCTGCAATTGACTGGCATCTCACTTAGGGTGTATTACTGGCTCCTGAAGCACTGCAATCCTGGCTGGGATCAAGTGGTTACTTAAGATGATGAACTTTACATAGAGCATTTATTACAGTTAGTAAGAAGCAGCCTTGCAGAAACTGCAGTAAAACACCTTATAATGCAATCCTTAGTGTTATCTGCACCTAATGAAACATTACCTGGTTGTGTACATTATAGACCTCAGTAAAATTGTGAGGGTATTCAGCCTTCTTTACATGATAACTTTGCCTTAAATGTGCTCTGTGTATTTTTGTTAATAGCCCATTGAATGCCTGAAGGTGCTGATGACCAGCAACTGGAACCCTCCTCCAGGAAACAGAAAAATACACGGTGATCTCATGTACCTGAATGTACTTACCATGGAGGACAGACAGTTCAGCATTACAGCATCAACTCGAGGCTTTTACTTGAATCAGTGAGTAAAAATAACATTAAGATGCTCTTCAGTTGTGGGCTGAAGCTCATTGTGGAAAACAATTAATGTCGTGCCATGTTGCTTTTTGGTCTGGATCATGGTTTTCTGTCTTTTCTAGGTCTACCACTTACAGCTTTAACCCAAAGCCAGAAAATCCCAGTATGCTTAGTCATTCTTTAGTGGAGCTCCTGAGTCAGATCAGTCCAGTTTTTAAAAAGAACTTCAGTCTTTTACTCAAGAGAAGGTAAATGTAGCACATAGATATGAGTGTAGATTCACGTGTTGAGAGAGAGAAAATTATGTCTGTTTTGTCAGTAATTCCCTTATATTTCCTTTATTGTCTTGTGTATGGTACTTTGCTTCCCAGAACATCAACACATCCCTTTGAGAGGATAGGTACTCCATTGCAGGTGTTTAGCTGGACTGCTCCAGCTCTCGACCATGCCATGGACTGTGTTCGAGCTGAAGATGCCAGCTCTACCCAACTGGGCTATGAAGGACATGTGCCTGGACAGGTACAGTTCTGTCTTTTTTAGGTCTACCCTTTTAGCTTTAATCCAAAGCCAGAAGGTCCAAGTATGTTTAGTCATTCTTTAGTGAGACAAGTCTAAGATTTAAAGGATCCTATGTACAACTATGTTCCAACAAAATAAGATAAATAGTGCCTCATACTCCATACAAGGAATTGGTTACCAGTAATGAAAACCTTTTATGAATTTTATGGAAATTAAAGGTAATTTGAAAGATAATTTTGTTGTTGTTAAAGATAGAGAGTATTAATTTGGCAACTTATTCAAATAGGAAAAGAACATGTACTTGGTGTACCTTCAAATCAGCATTACATCATCAACTGGAGGCTTTTACCATTATGTTCCAAAACTTAATGGAAAAACTAATCACTGTAGTCCACAGTGTGCAATTAATGTGTTAAATGTAGTATGTTAAACTTAGGTTTGTGACTGGAATGAGGAGCTTCAGAGCACTAGAGAGCTACCACGTCAGAGCCTTAAAGATCGTCTGCTGAGAGACAGAGCAATCTTTAAGGTGAGTCAACCATTTGTCAGGTGTCTCTCCTGCCTCTTTCTCATTCTCATATAGCTTGATATGACATCAAACAGGAGTGCTGAAGAGTTGTTAACAGGAAAGGGAAAGATGTTACTGTGATAATTAAACTTTAGTTGAAAAATGAGGTGCACAATTCTGTATTTTGAAAAACGCTTAATGTTAATTGATAATTGTATTCCCGACCCTCCTCAGGCTAACAGTGACTTTGTGAGCACTGCTACACGTGGTGCGATGGCAGTGGTTGATGGCAACGTGATGCCCATCAACCCTAGTGAAGAACCACGCAATCACATGTATGTCTGGAACAATATCTTCTTCAGCTTGGGCTTAGATGGACATGAACACTATGAGGAGCTGGGTGGCGAGGCTGCAGCCCATGCCGCCTCAGCCATTGACCTGAATGGTGTGAGAGCATACAGTGCGGTGGATACAGATAGCCTGTATGTGCTTGGTACCGTACTGGTGGATTATCGAGGTTACCGCATCACTGCCCAGTCGATTGTCCCAGGAATTCTTGAGCGTGGCCAGGAGCAGAGTGTGATCTATGGTTCCACTGACTTCGGAAAGACTGTTGTCTCTAATGAACAGTAAGTTGGTTCTGGAATACTTTGTCCTTAGCATTATGAAATATTATTTACAGAAAATTGAAAGTAAGAGATTATGTTGGTTCTGAATTATTTGATTGTTGGCTACATGCAAAATCTCTAAACGTCCGAAGGTTCCTGAAGCTACTGGACAAACCCAGCAAGCATCTGCGAGTGCAGCGGCACCTTGTACTTAACAAAGACGACTCCGCCGTAGAGTTGTGTTCCTCTGTGGAATGCAAGGGCATCATGGGTAACGATGGCCGCCACTACATTCTGGACCTGCTGTTCACATTTCCACCTGACCTCAACTTCCTGCCTGTGGAAGGGGAGGAGCTAAACACAGAGTGTCAGCAACTCGGTTTCCCACTTCAACACCCACATCGCCTGGTCTGTCTAAGACAAGAGCTAATTGAAGCATTTGTGAAGTATAGGTCAGTATTCTTTCACATATATTTCAAGTAAAAAAATAAATAAATTATGTGTGTACTGGCAATTTAGGAATTTTATTTAGTACATTTGTGAACATTTGTTCCTTTAGATATCACTTATGTAAGAGCACGGCATCTCAAGGCTTAGATCAAGAAAGCAACAGCATCAGAGAGGTTGGATCTCCTCACAGCCCAGAGGCAGCTGCTTTGCAACCAACGCCGGATATTTCCAACAAGGGTGTAGATGTTCCCACCTCTGACAAGAACAATTCTTCCTCTCAGACTATGCATTTGTCCTCTTTTGATATTCGTTTCAACCCTGACATTTTCTCACCAGGTGCGTGGGTTAGTCAGTAGCTACTGGTGATCACTTTTACAGCATTCTGATTTTTCTGTGATTTGCCAGTTGAAGGACTTAAATTACAAGCAGCTATTAAAATACTATATCATATGGTTGTAACACTCTACAATACTGTTCAATAACTCATAGGTAACTATGCAGGGACTAAGCAAGAATGAATGAGTAGTACTATATTAACACCTAAGTCACTACTATTATGTACTTATGAATACTAGGTAACTGTTCAGTAAATAATAAAGTAATGGTTTGGTAAGTCATTAAGAACAAAGCAATAATTACAGAGTCTTTTATATACTATATCTCCTGGAGAACTACTAGCTAGAATAAAATGTCAGCTCGCAGCTACCTTTTCATGCTACACAAGGCAGTTAGCATTATATCTATCCATGTCTGTCTGAATATGGATATGCCAACAGACTGCCGTGTTGAATTTGAGGATGAGCGCCCTGGCCCTACCTCAGTAAAAATGTTTTAATATGCTGGAGTAATTAAATACACATGTAAAATACATGTGTAAAATGTCTCATTAGCCTCCCAAGAAGGCATGAACGCCATCTAATTTTAATTTAATGCATGTTGAATTAAGTTTTGCTAATTTGACAACTTTAACTGGCTATATTTAACTAAGTTAGCCTGTTTCCTTCGCTAATGGCAATTTAAACTAGCATCATTTTTCAGTAGCTAAGGTAAATTGGCTAGGAAAGTCAAATTCTAGCTAATGGTTAATATTGGTTATTTACATGATATTTTACTTCTGAATAATTCATTAGGAAACTTTAGTAGTTTTACTCATGCAGATGACAAGCAAACTTACAGAGATTGTACAGATACATTAAAGTAGCAGCTGTTTTGCTTTCACTTGCACACATTTTTGGCTGGAAACTTCTACTGTCATTGAGTAGGATATAAACGCATTATCTATACTCACTGAAGTATGAGTATTTCTCAGCACTTTTTCCATCCCTAGATTATTAGTAGTGAGATGTCATATGTTTCACTTTACAATCCAGTTCCTAATCATTTTTAACTCCTAGAGAAAGAGTAACACTTCAGTCATTATCTCTGCTTAATCTCCACATATGAGTTACTGAGAAGTATTGGAAATAATATGAAATGCAAATATAACGCAATTTACCTTATATATAGATAAGGTACAATGTATTCATATTCTAGGTGTACGTTTTCCGAAGGAATGTTTGCAGGATATCCAGGAACAGAAACAACTTTTAAAGGATGCTGCAGCCTTCCTTGTCTCAAACCAAATTCCTGACTTAGTGAGTATGTTTTCTTTGCTCCATGCTAAATGCATCGTTTGTAACTATTCCCTGAAACTAATAATGACCATTGTGTGAGCATGTAGATTAGGAGCTGTGTCGATCATACCACAATGCCAATGGATGGTTTTACCTTAACTGAGGCTCTCCATCAACATGGCATCAATATTCGGTACCTGGGGATAATACTGGAGTTTATTGAGAAGAGCCCTCATAAGACCAAACTGGACCATGTTTATGTGAGTGTTAGCCATTTTATGCCATATATACTGATGGGTTTATCACGGAACACTTTCAGTCTTAAATACATACAAACTGACAGTCATCTGTGTCTTGATTTTCTTGTAGAGAATTGCACTATGTGAGCTGATCACTAGATGCACAAAACATATGTTCAGGACATATTTACTAGTGAGTATTTGAAAAAAAATTTCAAATCAAAAGTTTCAATCCTGATATCCCAAATGTACACTACACTACTGTTTTATCTGCCACACCTTACAGACCTTGACCTTATCACTTTTGCATATTTTGCTACCAGGCTGTGGAGTCATCTTCCCTCTCTGTCTCAGTCAGCCATTTCCTCAACTGCTTCCTCAGCTCCCCACCTGATGTTCTGGGGACCCAGCAGCTGGACAGACTGTCATCTAAGCGCAGGAGTCGGAGGAGGCGGAGCCGGGGCTCTGTGAGCGGCGAAGTGACAGCTGTGGGAGGGGCATGGGCCAGCCTGACCTCCAGTGAACTCTGGAGAACTATACAGGCTGAGGCTCGGGAGTATTATCACTACTGCCTGCCTTGGTGAGAGCTTAATATGAATTACTTATTACATAAAATTACAGGTTCGAAACAATATGCAGGATGTATATAATGTAAGTCTAACATATGCAGTAGATCTAACAAAATCTTCAAGTCTATTGGTACTTAGTGCACTTTCCCAACTGAATTAATCATAACTTATATAATGTTTATTTAAATAATAATTCAAGATTCTCTTATTGCCACATAGCTGAACAATCAACAATACACAATAAGTGCAGGACCAGACAAAAAGAAAATACACAACATATGCAAGATATGTCCAATAATACTGAGTCAGTGAGTGCAAATTTAGCAGATAGAGCAGAAGAGTCAATGGAGGATTATTGGCCATGCGCTCTGGGAGCGAGGGATGGCATACTCTCTCTCCCCTGTCAATCACAGTGACACTAGCCACTTCTGGGTGTCTTTGATGGGCTCATGTATGTGGAAGAGGGCAGATAGCATTTTCCCTCTGAGTATGTTACTCTGGTCTGTGAAGCTGCATAAGCAGCAGTTAGAAAAGATGTGGTTGACTGACTTCAAGTGTCTCAGATGAAACACACGTTAGCCTTCACCATCTCCCGTTGGTAGCTGTTGTATGATAGGAGAGAGCTGACTGGTGGCTGAGAAATTTGCCAAGTGACCAGATTAGAGAGAAAAATGTCAGAAATATATAAAAAAATTAATTTATTCTTTAAAAAAAAGAGTGCAGATGGTGCAGTTGTACAGATGGACTGAAACCTGTAGCAGCAGTAGTTACTGATATAGATGTAATAATTATTATTACCATCAGAATTAGCAGTGCAGAATTAACAGAGTGATACAATATAATTGTAGCATTGTAGGCATTTTGACCAAATTTCCTGAGTGTAACGAATGACGAAGCAACTATGAATGCAATACTTTATGGTTTGGGACACTCATATTGCACCAAGGAACAAATTAGATATTCTGCAAATGCAGTTTTATTGTATATTTAATTAAGTATGTTCTCACCCCACCTTTCCACCCCATGTCTGAACACATGGATACATTACTGTTTCCTGCAATATGGAATTCACATGTGGCTAATCTAAACCTGAATTAAACCTGATATCTCATCTGTGTCTGGCAGTGACAGTATAGAGCAGGCAGTGGACAAATGTGGTTTACAAAGAATCACCCTGCTCAGAGAGATCTCCATCAAAACTGGCATCCAGGTAATGTAAGATAGGTCCGCCATCCGTCATGCCAACAATGCATTCTGACAGTTAATATTCTGTTTTTGGCAAAACTCTTTCCTTTATAACTCCACCCCATCTGCTTCCCAATGCTCTTTGAACCCCTCCACCACCCCAAATACCAATACTCACACATATCCACTGTTTAGCTTCTTATCAGAGAGTATCAGTTTGATACCAAGAACAGACCGGTGTTCACCGAGGAGGACATCCTGAACATTTTCCCCATAATAAAGCACGTCATCCCAAAGGCTAATGATGGGATTTATCTTCTGCATTGTGGCCAGGCCAGCATCCAGCAAGGTGGGCACAGGAGTTGTATTACATTTACTAGCTACTAAATATGATCTTACATCTAACAACATACAGAATCTGTGATGTCGATTAATCTTAAAACTTTGCATCACATCTACATTTGCTCCATGAGTGAATGAATGGACACACAACAATGATGACTTCTTTTTTTAATTTTTTTTATGTTTTTCAAATATCAGGAAGCCTGAAAGAAGGCTGTGAGCTAATCAGCCAGGCCCTGGGCCTGTTCACTAATGTTTATGGGGCTCTGCACCAGGATGTCTGCGTCTGTCTGCGTCTGCTGGGACGCATATACTACATACTCGGAGACTATGCTGAGGTGCGGATTTTGTGCTCTTTACCGTTCCAGTTAGAGCTTTAGGCTTAGGTGTGCATGCCTGACTTACCCATTTTAAAATCCCAGCATGCATCCTAGATGCATTAACCCATTCCAGGTGTGTATGTGTTTTATGTTAGGCACTGAATCACCAACAGAAAGCTGTACTGATCAGTGAGAGGGTTCTGGGAATAGACCATCCGAACACTATACGGGAATATGTGAGTGTTCAGCATATTGTTTTAATGTAGCTAAGTTAATTCATGACATTGACTGGTAAATAGTTACAGAACAGGATTTAGTGAATGACTTTGCAGTCACAGTGGGTACATTATATGGCCGAATCTATGTGGACACCTTTCCATTATATTCATATATGCTTGTTGATAATAATATTCCAGATTTAGTCCCCCTTTGCTGTTAGAATAACTTCCACTCTTCTGGGAAGGCTTCCTATTAGATTTTGGAGTGTGGCTGTGGGGATTTGCCCATTCAGCCA
Organism: Pangasius sanitwongsei; assembly: GCA_037576675.1. Lineage (NCBI taxonomy): Eukaryota > Metazoa > Chordata > Actinopteri > Siluriformes > Pangasiidae > Pangasius > Pangasius sanitwongsei. The sequence goes on along the minus strand of CM075017.1, from coordinate 2,802,178 downwards.
CAAGAGAATTTGTGCACAGGGGCATTGTAATGCTGGAACAGGTTTAGGCCTTTTAGTTCCAATGAAGGGAAATTGTAATGAAACAGCAAACAAAGACATCATATACATTCTGTGCTTCCAACTTTGTGGCAACAGAAAGTTTGGGAAAGGCCCACATACTGTATGGGTGTGATGGTCAGGTGTCCCCAAACTATTGGCTATACAATGTATGCAGGGGTATCATTAACTCCATTTTCCCTCCATTTTTAGAAACACCTTGGTCTTTATTGCTTTGCTGGTGGGCAGACATCCACAGCACTGAGACTGCTTTACCGTGCCCGCTACCTCATGCTGCTGGTGTGTGGAGAAGATCACCCAGAAATGGCTCTACTGGACGTAAGTAAAACCAAACTAGTAGCAAGTGTTATTCTCTATCCATTCAAAGAGGACAAAAATTACCAGACACTATAGTATCAGACTGATTGTATGGCATATTTTTTCATAAACATTGAGCCTTTGGATTTTATATTTTTCCTACTGACAAACGAGTACTGAAATATCATAATTGAAAAACACCCCAAAGGATTACTGAATAAAACAGGTAACGGAAATTTGTTTCTTGAAAAAATATGGAAATATTTATTTTACCTAATTAACAAAAATGAAAAAAAAAAAAAGGTTGAGTCATGGATGATGCAGCATATAATGTTGTCTCCTCATAGCTCCAATGTGCTGGGTTTAATCCTGAGCTCGGGTTTCTGTGGAGTGTACTTGCCGGTAGGTGGATTGGCTAAGCTAAATTGCCCCTAGGTGTCAATGTGTGTCTGCATGGTGCCCTGCAATGAACTGGCATCCCATCCCAGGTGTATTCCAGGGGTTCCCAAACTAGGGATTGTGACCCCACGTGGGATGGTTTGATATACAAATGGGGTGGTGTCAGAAACTCGCAATCCCCTAAATAACTATGAATTTTAAGTCGTGTTCAAACAAGCCATTTTTAATATGCTATTTTAATCTTTTTTTTTTCTATCATAAGGTGGTTCACTAGCATAGGAGTTCAGCGATAAAAATGGACAAATTTCTCTGTCAATCTACCTCTGCTAGTTCCTCAAAAACATCGGGTGAAGAAGTCAAGAAAACAAACATGAAAATAAGCAGAGACATTTATACAATATGAAAGTCCTAAATTATAACTCTGGAATAAACAAAAAAAATGTAAGGTGCTCAGGGCTTGGGGTCACAGAAAATTCACTATGTCCATTTGGGGTCATTTTTCCCGAAAATATCTGGGAACCATTCATGTATTCCTATGTCATTGCCAGTATTCACAGGGCAGGCTCTGGCTCCACTGTGACCTTGAAGTGGTTATTGAAGATGGATGAATGAATGAATGGTTTCATCATATTTTTGTGAAGAACTGACCATGTGGGTTTCATAAACAACCAAGTAGTAGCATAGTATAGTAATATAGAAGATTTTCCTATAATGAATGAAAGCTGAACCTATAAGCAAAGCTAGTGGATTAGGTGTTAAAGTTACCCCTTTTTTCTGTGCACAAATGATTTATGGCACTTACCATTATACACAAAGCTTTACTGTAAATCTGCCTATTCATTGCAGGAGTATAAATGTGGGATCCAGGTTTAGCTAGTTCTCACTGTTAGCTTACCTTTGTTGTAATGTAAACCATGGTTTTTTTTGTCTGTTCAGAGTAAGATTGGTCTCGTGTTACATGGTGTGATGCAGTGTGATCTCGCACTTAAGTTTCTGGAGAACGCTCTGGCCTTGACCTCCAAATATCAGGGGCCTACCTCGCTTAAAGTGGCACAAGGGTGAGGAATAAACCACTGCAGATAAAGCTGAACAAACAGCCCAATCTTTCAGATGAAAGTATGCATTGTTCACCTCTGATGAATACTTTTCTACAATTCTACTTTGTAGTCATCACTTGTTGGCAAAGGTGTATGAGAGCAAAGGGGAGTTCCGCTCGGCGCTGAGACATGAGAAGGAGCGCTACATGATTTACCGGAGCCAGGTGAATTCTTAGCCGCACATAACAGAAAGCTACTAACATCTGTTAACAAAAGACCAATTCAGATTCTGGCAACATTAGTCATCTATGGACCTGTGACGTGTATAAATGACACAGAGAAAATCAGGAAGTTTCGTAATTTAAAAGCGTGAATTAAATTAATAAAAAGCAGAAGTTTCATAATTTTAAAGTCGTTATGATCCATTGTCATGTATAAATGACATTTTCCTAGGTCAAATGTCAAATGTCTTGCGTTACAAACAATCGAATTTGTGTAAAACAAAAAATTCTTGAGGCTTGAATAAGAGCATGGTAAGATTCTCAAACTCCCACTGCCATTGAACCAGCCATAATTTGCTTAATCTGGGTCACATAATGCATAGAAAGAGTTAAAATAATGCAGGACCTAATGAGAGTAGGGGAAGGGGTTAATCATCTTTTAATCATCACAGTACTGACTGTTGCTTTCCACAGGTTGGAGAAGCACATGAAAAGACACAAGAGAGCTCCGAATACCTGAAGCACCTCACGAATCAGGCTGTAATTCTGCAGAGGACTATGAACATGATATACAAAAACCGTTCTGGGTCCAGTATTACTCCTCTCACTGTGAGTACCAGAGTGTAGTGTGTGAGAGAAAGAGCCACATAGCTGAATTAGACTGAATCTGTTTTAACATTCTCTTAACCATAGCTTGCCACTCCAAATCGGCTCTGGATTGTGGAGCAGCTAAATCTGGTTACTGGCATTGTCCATATCCCACTCAGGTAAGCTCTGCAGATAGTGAAACACACAAGTCAATGCTGTATATCATTTTTCAACAATCAACCTTTAAATTAATCTCTGACTCCTGGCTTTTTTTTTTTTAAATCTAATTTCTGTTCCTTTTCCCTCTTTTTCTGTTCCCCACCATGAACCCTTCTGGGTATTCAACACTGATTTTCCTCTAAGCAACAAGGATCTTGAAACTCTTAGGGATAACACCCAAAAAACATCTGCTTAAATGCAAACAGGACATTTTAAATTAGTCAGGAATCACAGGAGCATGATTATCAGCTCCACCTACTGTAATGGAGGACCAATATTTAGTATTGCACATGAACTACAGTATATGCATTAATATAGATCAGCATGATGTCAATAAGAAAATTGGGCATTGGGACAGAGGAGAATCATAATCCACTGACACACCAACATGTGATGACCTGAGATCCTGGTTCTTGACTCACAGCGAAATGTGCCTGCAAAATAAATCTGGAATTTTTTTAAATATTCTAATATAACTAATAATGAATGTCAACCTTTACATCTTCTCAATGATATAACTGCTTATGGTGATATATGCATTATTTTGTATCTTCAATCATAAGAATGAGCTATGTACTTGGAACAAGGCTACGCCGTTTGATGCCGTTGCATGTACCAGTTTGTGTTTGGGGAATAGAAGATGCTACTTCCTGCATTGTGCCAAATGCCATGTGAAAAGTGCTAATATAAATAAAGTTGGATGTATTTGAATCAATCACTCGGCCATGTTAAGTGTGATATTGACAATAATACCATGCTGACTGCAAATACACTGTACTTGGATTTTAGGTAACAAAGTGTGTGTGTATGCTGTTTTGTGAATGTTCTGCCAAAAACATACAACACAGCCTATTATAGAGATACCGATGATGATGAGTAGTAGTAGTATTTTCACAGCCAGTGAAGTGAAGTAGCCAAGTATGGTGAGCCATACTCGGAACACACACATACACACCGGGAACACACACCCAGAGCAGTGGGCAGTCTTATTTTGCCGCGGCGCCCGGAGAGCAGTTGAGGGTTCAGTGCGTTGCTCAAGGGTCTCACCTCAGTCGTGGTATTGAGCGTAGAAGAGAGCGGTGGTCATTCACTCCCCCCACCTACAATCCCTGCCAGGCCTGAGACTCGAACCCGCGACCTTCAGGTTCACCTTTGGGTTACAAGTCCGACTCGCTAACCATTAGGCCACGGCTGCACCAGCCAGTGTCACAAAGTCAGCTGAGTCATCAGGAAGCTGTAGCTATGTTCTCATCTGCATGCTTTTGCTGGTAACAATCCCCCTGATGGCCAGTGGCACCATGCCATGCTTAGCACATACTTGAGTAAAATGTAGTTCCAGTTCAAATAGGTTTTATTTATCCGCTTAGTTTCACAACAGACATTAGCACAGAACATATTCACACCCTACAGGAACCAGTTAAGGCAGCACAGTGGCACAGCAGCTAGTGTTGGTGCCTCGTGACTCTGGTTACTGTGCAGTTTCGCATCTTCTCCCCAGGTCAGGAGCTTCAGTTAATGTTCACATCAAACATCGGAATGCAAAAAAAAAAAAAAAAAGTGATCTCAGTGACTTTAGCCATGGCGTGGTTGTTAGTGCCAGATGGTCCCTGAAATTGCTGATCTCCTGGGATTTTCCTGCACAACAGTTTCCATAGTTTACACAGAATGGTGTGAAAAAACAAAAAACATCCAATGAGGAGCAGTTCTGTGGGTGGAAATGCCTAGTTGATGAGAGAGGTCAGAGGTGATTGGCAAGACTTGTTCGAGGTGACAGGAAGTCTATGGTAACTCAAATAACTACTCGTTACAGCCATGGTGAGCAGAAAAGCATCTCGAAACACACACCATGTTGAACACTGAGGTGGATGGGCTACAAAGACCACATCAGGTGCCAAGGACATGAATCTGAGACTACAGTGGACACAGACTCAATGAAACTGGACAGCTGAGGGTTGGAAAAAGACCAGTTTGGGTGATTGTATGAATGAGCAGGTCTACAGGTGCTCTTATTATAGTGGCCAGTGAGTGTAAACGAAAATGAATTAGGATGAAATACATTTAGCTGTCCAACACAAGGGCTGAGCTCACCATGTGAACTTACCATGATGACATTGATGAATCAGTGTGCATAGGGCCTACAGTTATGAAGGTTAGTCAAGGCAAGTAAATAAAGTATGTTGTGGGATGTTGATGCATGTTGATGAAATCGAGGCAACAGTCGATTATTATTTATTATAATTGTAATTACAAATATCGATATATTACAAATATCAATTAGAAATCAATACCAAAATACCAAAAAAAGGACAAAACTTTCTGTGCACTGTGTTGCTATGTGTATGCTACTCACCTAAAGTCCTCTCTGATGTTATTTACCTAACACATGTTATATGTTTACACCTGAGGCTAACTACGTTTCGTTATACTGTACAACCCTGTATACGTATGATGACAATAAAGTTGAATTGAAATGAACCGAACTGGTGTGTCAAAAAATAATACATGGTTTTAAAAGGATAGGTTATCCAGGTGATTTGCTCATAACTCTGTTGTATCGTAGCAGATTCAGTGGTATTGTCAAATATTGAATCGTTGACTTGTGAATTAAAAACATATTGTATCTTATTCTAGCAGATTCTGTGGTATCCTCAAAAAACGAGTCGTGGTCTTATGAATCAAAGACATATCATATTGTGTTTTGGCAGATTCTGAGGTATCGTCAGATATCAAACCACTGACTTATGAACCAAAATCGTTTCATATCGTAGCAGATTCTGTTATATTGTCAAATATCAAATCGTTGACTTATGAACCAAAAACGTATCGTATTGTAGCAGATTCTGTGGTATCATCAAGTATTGAATTGATGACTTATGAACCAAAAACGTACCGTATTGTAGCAGATTCTGACTTATCGTCAAATATCAAATCGTTGATTTATGAATCAAAAACATACCGTATTGTAGCAGATTCTGAGGTATCGTCACGTATTGAATTGTTGACGTAAGAATCAAAATTGTACCGTATTGCAGTAGATTCTAAGGTATTGTATCATACTGTAGCAGATTCCTTGGTATCGTCGAGGACCGAATTGTTGGCGTAAGAATCTACATCGTATTGTGTCATGCGGAAGCCTAGAGATAGTTACACCCATAGGATAGTCAGGGCTAACAAATTGTGCATACCAACAGATGGCCTACAGTCATCTATAGGATAGAGTAATTAATAAAATCATTAATAAGTGTATCTACAAAGTCAGTAGACCTCATAAACCGACCCCTGGGTGTATGATTAAATGTGACTTTCATTATCTTGGCACTAGAATATTTGAAAAAAAGTTAAAATACCAGTAGTTCGAGTTAGGGGTTATTGTTATGGATTAGCAGATCAAGCTAGTTTTGATATGAGAATGAAGCATTGAGATTTGTTAAGCAGGGATTCTTAAAGGCGGGCGCGCCCCCGATAACGCTATGTCTGAGCGCGCGCGCGCGCGTGTGTGCGTGTGCGCGTGTGCGTGTGTGGTGTGCGCGTGCACGGCGTCCGTAGGCGACTGCGGCGCAGAGCTCGAGGAGGAGAAACGGCGCTGACGGAACCGGCGGAGTCGGAAGTGACTTTGTTGTGGAGCGTAGTCTTCTTATTCCGTTAATGTGTTCGCTGTTCGTGCTGCACTGTCAATGAGAGACGCTTCATACAGCAAGGTAAGAACTGTTCGAGTCGGGATATTTAAGTGCTGGGAAAGGAGTCCATTTAAAAAATTTTTTTAAAAAAATGTGGCTATGTGGCTTCAAAAATGTGCGCCGTCTCAGTGCTGTGTTTCTCAAAATGGCGGACGAGCCGCGAGAGCAAAATAAATAAATAAATAAATAACAGGGCGTCAGTTATGTTGCAAAACAACACACAAAATGAGTCGTTTCGTGATCTATTTACACATAGAGAAAACATTTATCCATTATTTATATATACTTAACAAAGTGACATTGGTAAATCGTGTTATCTCTAATTGGCTAACGCGACTAGCTAGCTAGTTAGCTAGCTATCAAATTGTTATTATTCTTAATCTTATTTTTTTTTATTCGTGCGCTTGGAGATGTTTATTTATCTTTGGTTGCAGTTGCCATGTGACATTTCATGTACGTTTGTAACGACCTCAGAGATGTTTAGCGTTAGCTTGGGTGTTGCCTGTGATGATGTTTTTGAGGTGGGTCTATATTTGGTACCCGGCGCTAGCATGCTAGCTGTGAAGTTCACCCAGCAAGGGCGTGTAACGTTAGCGTAGATATAACGGTTAATCTGGTCATATGTTTATATAATATCGTTCACACACACATCCAGAGTATTTTCTCAACTCTCTCTAGAGCTCCAGGGATCATTCTGAACTTGTATACCCTGATAAAATATTTGCAATAGTTAGTAATTACGTCAAATGTTAGCTAGATGTCTATCTATCTGGCTAAGCAAGCGAGTCATAACTAACCATAACTAGCCTGTTAGTTCATATCTTCTAATTTATGCCTTTAATAATTGGATAAAGCTTTAAAATGGTTGTGGATGTCGCCCTCATGAATGATCAAATGTACATTTTATTACTGCTTCAGGAATTTAGTCAGCTCCTGTATTTATAATTCAGATTAAGATTATTCTTCTATAGTTGTGTAGATATCTGTGCTCATGTTGGTCAAATGGATTAAATGTGGGAGATAAAATGTCTTCAGTTATACCAGCTTTACATTTTCACTTTCACTGCCACGTTTATGACATGTTCCTCCAAGCCCTGTCTTGACCAGTGCACTTTGGCTTGGACCAGACCGGATGTAGATCTGTTAAAGAGACATCTGATGATATCTGGTGATTTAAATATCTTTATTCGTGTCTGATTTTCTTACTGGTATCAGTTCAGCGAGTGACCTGTCCGACACACACAGGACGTTCAAAGTATATTTCTTCCGAGCTGGAAGTCGGTGTTCAGTCCTTCAGATGCACCGATGTGTTGGATGTGATATGTCGAGCTCTGTTTTTGTCGCACTCGCGATTACATTTTGTATGGCTGCTTGTGTATGCTCTCGCCCACTTTATTTAAATTTTCTCCTCATCAGTTTGTCCTTGGCCTTGCAGGAACACACGTTTAAAAATCCACACACCTTTTCATGATCAGCTTAGCACAGCTATCTCGCACAATGACACCGGTCCTAATCTCCCCGCACCAGCCCGGGCGCTTTGTGGTACAGCAAACCGGGTGCGTGTCTGTCAGAATGAAAGTCTAGCTCTCAAAAATTGCATGTGTCAGGTATTTCCGGCTTTTGAAAAGTCATGGTGAGGAGACGGTGAGGTGCACTCAGCATCCCGAGCCTCTTGAGCTCTTTAATCTTCATCCGTGGCATTGCCCCTTTGAAGCCGTTTCCTATGACTGTGTCTCTGTTGGGTAGATAAACCTGCCTCTATACACACACACACACACACACACACACACACAAACACAAACACAAACAAACCATTCACTGGTGTAATCATATTTTCAAGGGCATACAGCATACTTGTTCATGTTTGGATTGAAGAAATGCCTTCCATGGTCTCTAAAACTGGTCAGAGGTTTATTTTACTCATCTTATGGCAGCTGTACCACCAAATATTTTGGCTTTAACAAGTTTCTTTAGCGTCAAAATAAAGCTGTTGTCATAACCACGAGCTTAAATTTACCTTGTTCTGTAATGTGATCCTAGGCTTGTGCGATATTGATTTTTCTTTTCCCCCTCATGATTTATTTTCTTCCCTCACAGTTTATTTTTTTTTTTTAAAAAAAATATTGATACCAGAACTGATAGCTTGAAAAAAGACAGGACAACAAGCATTTCCACCATTTTAGGTTTTAGGTGGAGGGAGTAATCTTATTACCAGCTGTGCAGTCAGGAACTGCTTGCTGGCAGTGGCAGGCGAGGGAAAAAAAACTTGGATGGTGGAAACAGTTTAAAAAATAAATAAATAATAATAACAGTAAATTTTCTGTATAATCCTTTCACAAATTGGTTGTCTAATGTCCACATGGCCAACATTTTGTTGATCTGCTCCTTAAAGTGTTTGAACACAACCGATATTTTAATCGCTTCCTAACTCTCTTCATCATCTCATCATGTTAGATCTGACACTTCACTGTAGGCCTTTGTAATCTGTTCAGGTCAAAATTTTCAGCCTTCCTTCCTCTTTAGGCAGAAAACCGAAAGTGGCATTTTTAGTTACGATATTTCAGTGGCATCTCAAATAAATATAACTGACTGATGTTAACTATAAACTTGTCTAATGTTCGTTGAGCCCAAGTTGAACCTGTATTGTGTAAAATGTGTGAAAGTTGGCAGGTCTGTTGATATAATTTAATTGAATTTAATCGGAGTAAACGTGGCAGCGTAAAGTCATGTAGGGACGATTATATGGTTGTATCACTCAAGCCTAATGTGATCCCGTTTTGCATATGGACTGAGAATTTGAGTTCCACTGGATTCTTTTACAGCTTTCTGTGGTCAGATTTTGTCTCGCCATCTAGTGCTGTTCTTTGTTCAAGTATCAGCTGATGCTAATCGCTGTTTTGAGTTTTTGTGGTTAGAAATAGCAGGACACTGTAAATAGCATGACATGTAAATTATTATGCAGGATCCCTAGGATCATGACGATTATGACAAGGTTTTTATGTTTTGCTTGCGTGATTATTTATTGGTTAGTTCACACAGAGGGTTCACTAGCAATCATATTTTGGTTAAAGATGCAATAGTAGATTTTTTTTTTTATTCCCTACTTGTACAAATAACTTGGAAGATATGTAGAAAATGACTTAAAAAAAAAAAAAAAACAATAGCGGGATAAGCATCGACCTTAGAAAAAGCTGCTGAGAAAACCCTTTTGGAAAAGTGACTTCCGGTCCGGAGCGCTTGTTTGTGTTTGGATGCTCCTCTTGTCAGTTATTTAATGACGGGAATGGCGGAGTGGGCTCCAAAAAAGAAAAAATTATTCCATTGTCGAACCCATCTAACCATTAAAGACTTGAAAAAAAAAAAAAAGTTTATTCTTAGGTGATGCACCTTTAAAGCTGGAAACGTATAATGAAAAGCCCTTTCCCTTTGTAGATGTTTGCGGATCACCTTCAATGACCTTTATTCTGATATCGTTAGATGAACCGGTGTTTTCGTCTGACTCTGAGACGTTAGAATTGTCGGCGTGGCATGCCTACACAGGTCTAACCTGCAAATCATACTAGATAAAGAGGTGAAGCGAATGTTTGCCGATGTTCAGGCAAAGTTCACAGCCGTAAAGATTTATAGCTGCCGATGCCCTGTTCCGCTGGTGGCCATTAAGTAGTGTCCAGACACAGCGGCATTCCGGTAAAGAATAAAAACGTAACTGGTTTGATCATTGCCTGTTGCAGTGTATGAGGTTTTAACAGATATCTGTGCAGAAATGATTTTTTTTGGCTTCATGTTTTTCTCCTCGGTATTGTCTCAACCCCTAGCATGACTTGTTATCTGGATGGGATTTCACGCTTGGCACAAGCTGTTTTGCAGCTCAGCTCTTATGACCAACCTTTGAATTATGACTCAGACTATTGTACACTCCAAGGATCCGATTCAATATTAATGGCTCTTGCTGTATCTCTGTATCTCGTGTTTTACCCTACATGTTCGGGGTTTGTTTTTACCTGGGAAAAAAAAAAAAAAAAAAAAAAACACTTTCTATAAGCGTGTCCAGATTAAACATTCTCACCTCCGTCAAGCTTTTCTAGACATCATTCTCCAGATTAGAGTGGAGGATATTTGCAGGCTCTTAGACTGAAGGGATTAAAAAGCCATAACTCTTCCCCGCCCGATCTCACCGTACCTCTGGTCTTGGTCAACTCGAGGTCTGGATTAGACGTAGAGATTTAAGGCTCTGTTCACACCTGGTATTAACGTGCGTCTCGAGAGATCTGATCACAAGCGGACCGCCGAGACGCCTCGCCGTTTACCCGGCATTATGAATGCGTCTTCGACGACTACTTATGATGGGATTTCGTACATCCTTTCCGCTGGAGGACGGGCGTCACGCACGGTGATTACGTCAGTTTTCCGCCGCATTTATTTTCAGGCAGAAATGTCCCATATCTTGTACCTGTACGGGCCATTTGAAATGTTTTAATCACGTGGTCCGTTAACGAATCTTATAAACGACTGAGAGATGAGACGACGAGAGAAGCTATGAAAAGCACCTTCTTTTGTCTCTGCTGTTATAGCATCGCCTTTATCCATTAGAACAGCGGTGATTTCCAGAGTCTCGCGATGATTACGTATTTTCCCGGCTAGGTCAGTAATGCAGTCTATTACGCGATCCGTCATTGCTCTCCAGGATGCATCGAGACACCCGTATTTAGATCAGATCACCCAGGATGCATGTTAATTCCAGGTGAGGACAGAGCCTAAGTACCTGTTTCCTCTACTACCTCTAGATCAGGCACTTTTGAAGGAGCCGTAACGTTGTTGGTGTGGTTGCAGGACCCTGCGCTCTACCTTTACAGCAGCAGAGGGGTGCACAGGTCTTTGCATCGTGACGCAGTGGAAAGCGTGTGGACTGCTGTAATTAGATGAGATTGGCTTAATCTCGGAATCTATGGAAACTAGTCCATAGATTATTCTAATTTTTGTTTAGCGCATGATTTCTTGGACTTTGATCACCTAACTGAGATGTAGAGATGAGATGTTAACCTTTTTTTTTTTTTTTTTTTCCCTCTCTTTCTCTGTAGATGAAAGGAAAAACACAGTGTTGAAAATTTTCTGTGAGGTAAACGACTGAAAGATCGAGTGACGCCAGGCCCCGGAGCGAGTGTCCCTCCTCCCGTGCGTCCATCTTGCAAGGAGCGGCTGAGCGCACTGAGGACCGTCTACAGGCTCCCTGCCCGGGGCAGAGACAGCGCCCCCGTACACCTGCCATAATGGTGCTGTCACAGAGGCAACGAGATGAGCTGTGAGTTCACAATTTTTTCAAAAATCCGTGTAAAAAGAAAGCCTGAAAACACACTGTGCTCCAGACAGACCTTGAGAGAGAAGCAGAGAATATGGGATGCATCAGGATAAAAATCCTGGTTGCTAATAATCCTGTGTCCATAGTGAGATTTTGGAGTTAACCAGTTTTTGGCATATGACCTTTTCAGTTCATGCAGTGCTGATGCATTAATAAAGCAGTGTAGCATCTAGGCTTTGTTTCAGGTTAATTAAAATAAATCTCAACGAGTCCCACAAATACGATTCCCCTGCTCCTTTAAAGCCGTCGTGTTCCCAGTCTTGCGCATTGTCTGCCTGCACCTCGGGGAGCTTCATAAGAGACCTAGTTAGCTTTAATATTTTATAAAGGACTCCTGCCAGTGAGGGCCTTGGGTAGATCGTTGCATGACCAGTCTTCATGCTTGAGCTAGCAAAACAAAACCCTAGCACATACCCTAGCCCTCAGTTCCTTGCTTTTCAGTTTCAGACTAAAGACATTTTCTTCATGTTACTTCACATTACTTCGTACTTTCATACTTTTCATACTCGGAACCGATTCTAGGCTCCTTTGGGGTGAGGCTCGTAATCACAGGTTTGCTTTCACAAAGAATTCCATCTAAATCTAAATATCGGCTCCTTACGTCACTTTTGTGCGCGCTGGTTTGCGAAATGGTAGGTAATGGATTCATTCCTTTTGTTGTTTATTATTATTTTCCTTTGGCATCACGCTCAAATGGGAAAGAATTATGCAGGAAGACCTGCAAACTAGGAGTTCAGTCTTGAAGATTTTTATCTGTACAGGCCGGCATGAGATGTGCATTTTTCACATTGTTGATATGAGCAGTTGCACCAAAGGTGAGTTCATTAACATGCACCAGTCCTGTGAACATCAGTTCAGAGTTCCATCTCCTCCACTGACCATCACGCAACTTGAAACAGGAAATAACGTGACTAATTATTGACCACAGTCTGCTTGAAGCGAGCCCTAGACCTTCGTTTCCAAGTGGACCAGAGATCTGTTCTCCGTACTGCACCGGGGCTCGAACACAGCTTTCACACTTCACCAGGCATATCGAACTCTTGGTGTAAATGGTCCTGCGTCTGAGGAAAAACTGCCAGTAAATGTGAAAACAACCTAACAACCGAGAATGTGTTATTAAGAACCAGCCTACAGATTGGCCAAGCACATGAAGGGATGGACAATCTGTAGGCTGGTTCTTAATAATACATTCTACATTGCGACGGCTTGTATGCTAAATATGCAAGACAAGACCTCAGATGATTTTGTCTTTTTTCTCTCCGCTGTAAGTTTGTCGTGCGTTATTTTCATATAACAGCACGGTATGGAGTGTCATTTGGCTTATACCACAGCAATTTCCAATGATTACAATGTTTACTTTATTAATGTATGAAACGTTACACATTGTAATGGTTTATACAATGTGAGTATAAACCGTGAGACAAGTTAGTTCCTGTTCTCACTTGGGTTATAGCCTCAATAAACAGTCATTCCCTCACCAGCCTCGCTCTTCTCTCTCTCTCTCTCTCTCTCTCTCTCTCAAAACACAGCTTATCATTTTACTGAGAAACCAGAAAGCGTAAACTCCTCTGTCCGAAGACCTTCCTGTGCTGATAATTGTCGCACTGTAACTATTAAAAAGCGTTTACACCCGAGACTCCTCCTAAAAAATGTTAAATGTCTCCTAACAAAAAAATGCCACCACACATGAACAATTATACAGTTTAATTTGTTCAACAAAAAATTGTTAGCCTTGGATTATGTGGAGCTTCCGCCGTACAAGTCGCTGTGTATTAGCTGTTAATTTAGAAACAACAAAATATTAGAACATTTATGTTACAACTGGAACCACTTTCCGAGCCGTGCTGTTATATACGGAAACAACTCACGCCTTCTGACCAATCAGATTCGAGCATTCGACTTTATATATCCTTTAATTCTAAATGTTGTTCTGGTTCACACACTCCCTTACTCTCACCAAAGCCACACTTAGCCAACACCAGGGTGAAAGCAGTGGTTCTAACGTCCCCATCGAAATTTAGCCGTATTTGCAGCTCATAAAATATTCACCACCATCTCAAGAAGTTGAAAGACCATTTACATAATAATGAAGCACTGGAAAGACAGAGATTGTCTGTATGTCCATCTGCTCACTTGTCCATCCGACTCCATGTCGGCCGGTTCAGTTCAACTTCCTGGATCGTCGTTTGAGAACGCTTCCATGCTTTAGCTGTGAGAGTGTAACCTTTTTTTTTTTTTTTTTTTCTTTCTTTCTTTTTTTTTCCTGCAAAGACAACAATTGAATTTATCCCTACTCAACAATAATTTGGTCTAAATCAGTGCAGGGTGTCTTTATTTTCTCAGTATGTTTAATGACGTGCATGCAGACGCAGTAGTCATATGATGTGATATTGCATCCTCTCGTATATCACTGTTGGTGTGAGCTGAACGAAAGCTCTCGTTCCCTTCCAGAAATCGAGCGATAGCAGATTACCTCCGATCAAATGGCTATGAAGAGGCTTATTCTGTTTTCAAGAAGGAAGCAGAGTTAGATATGGTAAGAGTTTCACCTGCTTTTCCAAAAAAAAAAAAAAATCAAGCTCAATCCTCTGAATTCGTTTTTAATCACATGCTACTAGTATCCATGAATGTAATTGCCATATCATCTTGTTTCCTGATTCGTTCTCCAGAATGAAGAATTAGATAAGAAGTATGCAGGCCTTTTGGAAAAGAAATGGACCTCAGTCATCAGATTACAAAAGAAGGTCAGTACACCTGGGTCAGGTTAGTCTGCTTTGTTCAGTATATGTTGTAGGTCTAAGCTCTTATCAGATATATTAGTCAAGTGTGTGTGTGTGTGTGAATATATATATATATATATATATATATATATATATTTATTATCCTAGTGTTTTTTTTTTTTTGTTTTTTTACCAGCCTGTTTTATCATGATCCTCAGGGTAGCTTATGACCCTTGAATCATTAAAATCCCTTTCAAAACTTCCCTGTCTTATATTACCAATCAAGGTGATGGAGCTGGAGTCCAAGCTTAATGAAGCTAAAGAGGAGATCACTTTAGGAGGGCCCATGGGGCAGAAGAGGGACCCCAAAGAGTGGATCCCGCGCCCCCCAGAGAAGTACGCGCTCAGCGGACACAGGAGTCCCGTCACACGCGTCATCTTTCATCCCGTCTTCAGCGTCATGGTCTCCGCCTCAGAAGACGCCACAATCAAGGTACGTCACAAAAACAAGCTGTGTGCTGTCATATTTTATGAGGGAACTATAAGTATAGGGCTCTTCTGGGAGAATAGAAAGTGTTTATATGTTGCTGCAACGTGGCGTTGCCATCTAAGCCTGTGTGTTATCCGAAGAATATGCGCTCAGCGTTTTCTGCTGACTCACTGGCTGTCTCTATGGAGACGGTCACAATGCACCAGTTACCCAGAGCAACGGTGCAGCAAGCAGTTCTCTGGGCATCAGATGCACCTTCGCAACTCTCTTTCTCATTTCGATCAGAGGATTCTTCACCTTCCCGTCGTGTCTATCAGAAGCCACTGACATTTCACAGGAAGCAGCCTTCTACCGCATTGACTGCCTGACCTTTTGAACACTTTGACGCAGGAATCCGTCGTGCTTTTGCGAGCTGATCGCGTGACGTTATTATAGGGGAATAGTATACGGGTTACGAGTTCTGGAGAAGTAACTCGTTTCAGGCTGTATTTAGTCTATGGGCATTTCTGGTAGCCTGTTTAACCTGGTCTATGCGTGTCCTTTGATGCTCAAATGATTTCATAGATAGTCTAGAATATGTATCTACTACAGTGCCAGATTTCTCGCACGTTTGTTTCCAGTGGGGAGGACATAGTTCCGTCTGGATGAATGAATAGCTGCAATGTCTGGTTTCCCCGTCCTCCTTGACCCAAAATGTAACAAATAAAGAGACAGAAAGTCTCTGACAGTCTTGGTGTTTCTGATCAATTGAAAGCCAGTACTGAATCACAATTATAGCATGCTAATACATATGTTTCTTTGTGTGTAAATAGCATAGAATAGGACTTTTTTTTTATATATATATATATATATATATATATATATAATTGCAGGAATGTGTCACTGCATGCCACTATAAATAGACCAAAAAAAAAAATAAGTAAGAACTAATTCAAGTCATTTTAGTCTGCCATAAGTTTACCAAAGTATTTATCTCAGAATGCCTTTTTAAAACTAAGTTTATGAGAATAGCCTAAATGAATAAGAAGATAATCTATCTGAAATATATGATTTTATGACTGAGGTTCATTCACATCCTGCACTGTAGACAGACACGCACCTTAAGCGGCGAGGTACTGGAGAATAGATGGAGATAATCACGCTGCGAGTGGACCCTTACCCTAAGAAATGCCTTCATCTCTCTCTCTCTCTCTCACTCTCTCTCTTTCTGTGTGTGTGTGTGCAGGTGTGGGACTATGAAGCAGGAGACTTTGAGAGAACTCTGAAGGGTCATACAGACTCCGTGCAGGACATCTCCTTTGATCAGACTGGAAAGTTGCTGGCCTCCTGCTCAGCAGACATGACCATCAAACTCTGGGACTTCCAGGGCTTTGAGTGCATCAGGACCATGCACGGTGAGCGAACCTCGCAAATAAATGGCTCAGGTGGACAAGCGTACGCTAAAATAACAAGCAAGGGATCTCCAGCATTTGCAGGCTGTCAGGATCATTTTCAGCATTTATAGACATTCTTTATCTGTAAAAAAAAAAAAATAAAATCAGCTCACTCAGAACAGAAGTGGAGTTTATTTTGTGGCAGAAAAGATCACAAAAATAAAAAGATGGCATTAGTCCCTGTGCGTAGATGAAAGGGCTCCCCTTTTTCCTCAAATGGCTCTATTAAGTGATAATTATTTTAATCGCTTGCGACCTAAATATAGCATGCACACTAATTCATGACCTGGAAAGACAAAGATGGTTTAGACACAATGGACAGTGTTAAAGGGTATATTATACTGTGAACTAAAGTATTGCATGCTCAGAAACTTTGTCATGCTGTATAACACAACTTGTATACTGAGGGACGCTATAATCCACTTGTTCTTAATGGAATTTTTTTTGACCTCCTTGTTCCCTTTTCTTAGGACACGACCACAATGTGTCATCAGTTGCCATCATGCCCAATGGTGATCATATTGTATCTGCATCGAGGGATAAAACCATTAAAATGTGGGAGGTGGCCACTGGGTGAGTAGAGAAGGTCTGATTAGACTAGTGACAGAGAGCTGACTGTTAGGAGTGTGTGAATATTTTAGATAGAAAAAAGGGATCTGGACATTGCTTATGAGTTTATAGAGTGGCACTTTATAATAAAGCATGCAATATAAATTCTATTTATTCATTACATTTTAAATCTCTGAATTATATATATATTGTTAAATGATTTAAGATGTCTGTCTTTTGCTGCAAAGAAGATTTAAGCATGCTTACACACTTATTAGCCCGGTTACCGAGTTTGAATCCGAGCGAAATTTGACACATTTGGTCCATTTCGGTATTTGGTTTGATTTCTCTGACTGTACACGAATGAAAGGAAACAAAAAGAAAAGAAAGAAAAAACCTGGTTAAGAGATATATAGGACTGAACACGTATGGTTAAGATAGATTTTTTTTTAAAAAAAAGGTAATTTTTAGCCCTTTTCGGATTGGATTCGTTTGTCAGGGGGACGTCTGGAATCATTTTTTTAATACGTTTTCTCAGCAATAAACTCTCGCATCCAGACAGCAGTAAAATTACCACAGGAGGAGCGAGTTTTGTTTTTGACTGGGTTGTATTTTTTTTTTTTTACAAACCCGGATGTTTGGTCATATGATCACGCTTCGTTCAGAACATGGTGTCCGAGCTGTCGAAGAGGCAATAGAGTAGAGAGACGCTGGTTTCGTATTTCAGTTTGGGGCGAGCCAAGGTTCCAGCAACAATCTGAAAATACAATAAAACTATAATCACAAAGTATACGAGAAGCATCCATTTTTGTTTTGCGAATTATCTTTCGTTTGAGCCGAGGGTCACTGATAAGTGTGCTACGAGACTAAATACGGCAAGTAACAGCAGTCAAACATCCCCCTCCCCCAAACACGTGGGAACATCTGTATAGAAAATTACAGACGTGTATCCGGACGCGACCGAAATTATGAGGCAACCGCTGAGTTTGGTGAAAAACAGTAGGTAATTCAGCCTGTAGTCTTCTCAGAGGAGGCCGGAGAAAAACACCGACCTGGCCGATCTGGATGTTAATAAAGTCACAGAGGAGCGCCTGTAAAATAGGAGATTACCCCCAGACCTCATGTAAATTCATTCCCGTCTGCATAGAGCTATTGTTCAAAGACACAGAGGTGGAAAAAAGGTGAACAGACCTTTACTAAGCGCTCGTAGAAGTCATAAAAATCACCAGGGCATGCAGAATACAGAGCCGGTTCTCCATAAATTACGAATAAATAATTTATAATATTTAGTGCATGCACCATTTATTTATTTATTTATTTTCTCTCTCTCTCTTTTTTTTTTTTTTTTTTTTTTTTTCTTTCTTTCTTTGTTGGTCCAAAGCTCCACTACAGTACTACAGCTCTGTCTTTTGGCTCAGTTTAGCAGCTCGGATTTATCATCCGCAACCCAAAAAACACAGCATTTTTGGTTCACTTTGTTCAGTTTGATTCATTTCAGGATCGAATAGATTTCTCACTTCTAGAGTTCGATTAGAACCAGACTGAGACTAGAGTCACTTCGGACCGCTTGTTTTGGTCCGTACCCGAGAGGGGTTATTGTGAAAAGCACCCTAAGCAAACAAAGTTAATATAGAGCTATACATGTTCATTAGAGTAAAATATAAAGAAATTTTCTCTGCGTGTGTGTGTGTGTGTGTGTGTGTAGTTACTGTGTGAAGACGTTTGCGGGCCATCGGGAATGGGTGAGGATGGTGAGGCCCAACCAGGACGGCACTCTGTTGGCCAGCTGCTCCAACGACCAGACAGTGCGTGTGTGGGTCACTGCCACCAAGGAGTGCAAAGCTGAGCTGCGGGAGCACGAGCATGTCGTGGAGTGCATCTCCTGGGCTCCGGAGAATGCCTACCCCACTATCCTGGAGGCCACTGGCTCTGAGGTGTGTATGTGTCATCTGGTTATGTGTACTCACAATAACATTCAGAGCTTACTGGCTCTAGTAGCTTGCTGTAGTGTGTTTTGTCCATAAATAGATTTTTTTTTTTCCCCTGTTTTTTCCATAGAACAAGAAGAGTGGTAAGCCCGGTCCCTTCTTGCTGTCTGGATCTCGAGACAAAACCATTAAGATGTGGGATGTCAGTACTGGCATGTGCCTTATGACACTGGTGAGTTAATGTTGACACCTTGGTGGTTCCTTGTTTCGACCCAAAATATTACCATTTGCAACACAGTATAAGAAACTTGAAACTTGTTACTGATGACTAGCTTAACAAATACGCAAACGGCGTATAGATCCTTGTGTCCACTGTACTGATTTGTTTTCTCCAACTTTCAAAGGTGGGCCATGACAACTGGGTGCGTGGTGTGCTGTTCCACCCAGGTGGGAGGTTCATTGTGAGCTGTGCCGATGATAAGACCCTGCGTACCTGGGACTATAAGAACAAGCGCTGCATGAAGACCCTGAGTGCCCATGAACACTTCGTTACCTCTATGGGTGAGATTCAGTTAGACAGTTAGCAGTCTCCTTGTAGTATGTTCATCTTCACTGTGGCATTGAAGATGCCACACAAGTCACACAAGTCGCTTGTGTGTGACGCTTGTTGTTTGGCACTTTCGAGTGTGTCACGACCGACACTGTTTGTGGGCGTGCACCGTCCAGAGAAATGGTACTATCTTGGGACAAGTTGATAGGAGTATCATTAAGCGCAGATACATTCCCGCCATCACGATGTCTATCAAATCGGACGATTTAAATGTCTTTTGGAAAGCGTGGCGTCTACAGCGTTAAGATCAACAAAAATAAAGTATGATGTTCCTCGTACCATGTTTCTTTTTAGCCTGTTTCGTCTCCTGTATGAACCTTAATAACCTGCTGTCTGACTTCAGAGCAGAGCAACGAAACATTTTTCCCCGATGCATCTGATCTTCCCTTTCCCTTGCTGCTGAGCAGATAAAGTAAACGTCTTCGCTCACAAAACAGAAATGGAGGTTTAAATTAAGGAAATGAAACGTGTAGTTTATCAGGGCTACTTCACTATCTCATAGTTCAAATAATTTGATTTTTTTTACTGCTACTAACTCGTGAGATTTATTTACAGTCCCGGCGTCAGTTTTGCAAGCATTCCTGACTTTGATAACGATTAATTAATAAAAATGCTTGCGATTAGCAGCAGCTGCCGCCGACTCGTAATAAGCTTCGGCTGTAATTTTTTTTTCCACTGTAATGATGTAACGTGTACAAGACAGTGTATCTCGATCACGCCCCCTTATTTTCCCCTTTCAAAGCCACAGCAATCGGCGATAGTTAGGTGGCCACAAGCCTGCAGTGTTCTGCAGTGATCAGTGTGAAAATCGGTTGTTTGATTTACAGGTTACATGCTAGGTTTTGTATTAGCTGCATTAGTAGATTAGCAAAACCAGAAGCACCAACAGTCGCAGGTAGGAACTAAAGTTGTGAGTGGGGAACTGAAGAAACATCGTACCACATGCGTGTACGATTGGTCCGAAGAATCATTCCAGCCGGTCATTTTTGGATTTGTTGCTTTGCCGTGTCACGTCTAATTGCCATAGAATTGAGAAATCTAAATTCAGATGTCACTGTACAAGGTGGTCGTTGGTCGTCATGTGATAGAAGAGATGTTGCCAGCTGGCATGCATCTAGCTCAAGGCTCAACACAGGTATCGATCCATGACTCAACTGTGCTGATGCAAAGCAATATCTGTAGACTGAGAATACCATTAACAGTTGTCCTGAGGGCAGAGCGTTGTCCTCATGAAACCTTCACTGTAATCTGATTGATAGTGATCTTTTGATTTAGTTTCCAGTACGTGGCTGAAATAGACTTCGGTGACAAACAGGGAAGGGAAATTGTTATTTTAGAAAGATCTTAGTAGTTTATATTTGTGCTGAAAATGTAATAAATTATAAGGAAGCCTTTGCTTATCATTTTGTTATTTTTACTCAAAAAAAAAAAAAATTCCTTTTGTCTCTCCATGCAGATTTCCACAAGACTTCCCCCTTCGTGGTGACGGGAAGCGTAGATCAAACAGTTAAAGTGTGGGAATGCCGCTGATCTCACTCGCCCCTGCCCCTCCTCTGTACCACCACTCCTCCCTGCCACAACACTCGTCCTTCGGGATGCACTCATCACCATGGCTACCACCCCATCCAGCGCTCTTCTAATAACTATTGTCCTTTTATGTAAATTATTCTGGATGTAGTTTGAGCTTATTAAATGTTACATAAGACACCCTCACAAGGAGAGAAAAATAAGTTAAGAAAAAAAAGAAAAACAAGTATTCTTGCATGGTGAATCCCAAACTTGTATACTGTAATTATTATTATTATTATTATTATTATTATTATTATTATTATTATTATTTGCTTACCATCATCTTTGAAGGGTTAAAGAACATCAAGCATCGCGTTACAAAAGGCAGAACGGTCCTTTCTGGGGAATGCAAAAACGGCACTGAAAACCAGGCTCGCTTTTCTTTCTGTTCAGCTCCGCTGTCATGATCCGCTGATGCTTCAGAGAGGGTGAGAGAGAGAAGAGGGCAAGAAGCTGTTTTTAGCGCTGTCACTAAACCAAATTAAAATCTGACTGAATGTTTCTGTCCTCTTAAAGGACTTGTATTGATGTATTTTAGGTGCTAAATGCTGTACAGTCATCATTAATTCTAGAGTTGAGATGTTTGGAAAATCTCAGAGATGAATCTAAATGGATCTAGATGGATGCTTCAGGCAAAGTTGGGGGGAAAAAAATTCCTTGTATGTTAGGATTTAGACTGACAGCAGTTTGGCCCAGTTACATGATTTTGTATATAATGACAGACAAGTAAGTGACGTCTTTGGAAAAAGGAAAAAAAAAAAAAACCCTGAGAAGATAAATGAGCAGTATGCTAGTAAAACCCCTGACTTACTTAAGTGCACTTCTTAAAGGAGGTATATGATGTATGTGTGTAAAGCAGGTTTTTACTTTTTTTTTTTTTTTTTTTTTTTGGTCCTGCGTGCGCAAAACATATCTCAGCCCTTTTCACCGCCATTTCATTTTGTCCTCCACTTGGTTGATTGACAGCTAGAGGGTAAGACAGCATCCAGATTAAAAAAATAATAATAATAACGGTGCTTATATATAAAGGAATTATTCGAAGCGAGATTTTTCCGAAGGGACACTGAATTCCACCGTGTTTAAAAGCAGCCATGCACCACATTACCAGTGTCTCATAGAAGCTTTTAAACATTCAGTCAGTACATCAGCTCATTTTAGATTTCTAGGCAGAATAACACGTCATCTTTCATGTAATACTTTATGAGGCGACAGGTTTTTAACCCACCGCCACCAACATACACATGGGGAAAAGGCCACTTATTGCATGATCACAGCTTCATCAGTCCAATCTGCAGCTTCTTTCCATGTGGTGTGTTCTTCTCTGCCACCATGTTTTGTGTGTGTATGTGTGTGTATGTGTGTGTGGCTCAGCTGCCACTGAAGGAAGCTTTTCAACGTGCTCTCAGCGGTACTGCTTCGTGTCATTGTGCAGGACGAGCTACCTAGTCAGGCTGTCGTAAATCAGGGAGGCTAGTGACACTTTTTTTTTTTTTTTTTGCAGATTATCTTGTCCACTAAATTTGCTCTGATGGACCTGGCGAGTCTGGCTGTGTGTGGTAACGATAAAGACGCCTCCTAGCTAGATCAACAAGTGCAATAACAATAGGCTGCTCTGTGTTAACTCTTGACGGACAGGTATGCATGAGTTGTGTGTGCACATTATACGCACATCTGTAGAAAACTAACCTCCTTTGTGTCATGATGGAACTGACCAATTTTGAAGGAAGCAACACAAATTGTCCCCTGGATAGTGTTAGGGTGGAACTTTTAGCATCTTAAGGGAGTTATGTAGGAGGTGCACGCAGTTGTAACATTTTAACGGTGGTTGTATAGACCCGGCCTCTGCTATTCCAAAGCTGTGTATGTAGTATCAGTGGACATGTGAAAGGATCTTAGAGCTTCGCTGTATGTGCAGTAGGTTTGTGCATTCAGTTAGCTCCAGAGTCCAGTCGTTTGCTCTCTATGCCTTGTTAATATACTGAAGCCCCCTTGACGTAAAGACCTTCATTCTGTTTTTTTGTGATCTCACACACTCACATATACACTGACAAAATATAAGTTGTGTACCAATATATATGGATGTCATTGTTTGGAACATAATTAAGAGTAATAAAAACTGTAAATATAAAGCAATCCCTTTGTGTGTGTGTTTATTTTTCATAAGCAGTGTTGACTGCTTCTAGGTTTGGACTTTTCAAAATGCAATTCATAATTTAATTAACTGTACTATACGTTCGTTGGTGTTACTCCTGCATACACTATATGGCCAAAATTATGTGGGCATCTGACCATCACACCCATGTGTGGGACTTCCCTAAATTATTGCCACAAACCTGGAAGCACACAATTGTGTAGAATGTCTTTGTATGCTGTAGCATTATCGTTTCCTTTTACTGGAACTGTGCACAAAGCGAGCTCCATGAAGACATTGTGTGTTGAGGTTGGAGTGGAAGAACTCTAGTGTTCTGCACAGAGCCCTGACCTCAACCCCACCGAACACCTTTGGGAAGAATTGGAACAAACATAAGTACCTGACCTCACTAATGCGCTAAAATGTTGTGTGTGATCACAAGCAAGCAAAGCACGTTTCGGTGCAGATATTGAAAGTTCACTGGCTCGCAACCGTACTCCGTTATCTCCATCATGGGAAAGTCAGGAAGTTTCCAGTTCAACTACGGCTCTGGTAGATTTCATGTAAAGGTGATTCCAGCCAGAACCTACTTCCTATAAGCAAACAATAATGCTCCTGGTAACACAACCTAACAGACATCGTCACTGTTCTATCCTTCAAAATGTTCATTTTTAAGCTTGAGAGTACACCGAAATATTCTGCATATTTATATTAGCACAGTATTTGTGGATGATTCTATAATCTCTTCATGGCAATGATCCATGTTCCAAAAGATTAGTGCTTTACTTGCTAGCCACCATAAACGTATATAAGTGTCTGGCTAATAAAGGTGTGTCAGAGCAGAGATAACACTAAACCAATCCAATCATGTAGATATCGCAGGCTGGGAAAGAGGAATATGACCTCACATGAAGTAAAGTGATCACCGATCTACCTTTCTACTGTGTTTAGCTCCACTTTAAATTTGCCATAATCCAACCAATATGGACGTAATCCAACCAATGCATCTTTTCAGATTAGATTAGATTATGGCTTGAAACAAAACTCTATTGGAAGGTAAATTTCCAAGAGAAGGAATGATGACTTTCGGGGCGTGCACAGGCTATCTGAGGGACGGGCGGAAAATTAAAATGGCACCTGGAGGACATTATCTCTTGTTTTTTTCTGCTGTAGAGACACATGGAGGGCACATTTTCTCCCACGTAGGAGCACCTAGAGGGCACGTCATCAGATTTTCTTGCATGTAGGGATGATTTTTTCACTTTCTCCACTGGAAGGGCACTTCGACATGTTTCCTGGCACGTAGGGGAACATATAGGGCACTGCATCGCTCTACTGGAAGGGCACCAGGTGGCACTTATTCATGTTTTCTTACACATATGTTTGGGGACCCTAGGGGCATTTTATCAAGTTTTCTCCACTGCAAGGGCAACCTAGGGCAGCATTTTTCTGACCATGAAGACACTGCCTTAAACCCCCCTTCCCAATGCCCACAAGTGTGTGTAAAGTTGCTAGTTAAAGATATAAACGTAATAAATAGCCATGCTGCAGTCAGTAGTGCAATCAACATTATATAGGAAAAAGATATAAGTTCTACAATTGGTATGACAGTCAAAAGCCATACTGACTCATATTGTTAGTGAAAATATCTTGAGGATAGTCAAATTTATCTAGTATTTCCTATTATTAGGTTACAATTAACCAAATGTATGATTATCAAACCTATTTCTAGACATTTTTAAATTTTTTTTACTAATATCAGGCTTGAAATTGGCAGCGAAATTTTGCTCATTTCAAGCATTTACTTCTAGAAAGAAGCAAAAATGTTCTGCATCTTATGTAGAACAAGAACATTTAAAGCTTGAAATGTGTAAAAGCATCTAAAAACAGGCTGAATAATCTTAGATATGATTTATAATAATCTCATAATAGGAATTGTTACATATTTTTGCCCATATTCAAGATATCTTCACTTGCTAAGATGCTTTTTTTTTTTTTTTTTCAGTGTGAAAACATTATCATATTCATACTGTTGATTTGAATGTTACTGTATAAACTCTATAGGCCAGAGGACCCTTATCAGTGATTTTCTGTTTGTTCTTCAGAACTGATTCATCCCAGAGAGGAGTCTGACTGTCTGACAGGGTGTTCTGAGAGACAGAGAGCACATTCTGCAGTGAAGAATTAAAAAAAAAAAAATTGAATCTGAAAAAGAAAGAGAGAATTCAACACAGAACAGCACCTTTAGTTTAAACAGATGCAGGTAGGAGCCATTAAAGGAATCTGCACTGACGTACGAGTTGTAAGGGAATGCTCATAGGCGTGTATTTGCAGGCCTCGTGCATGGACCTGATGAGTGATGAGCACATGGGAAGGAGATAACACTTTAGCTTGAAGGTGCACCCACTAGTGGCTGGTTTCTGTTGGAAGAACTGGCATTACGTCATACAGCTGTGCTACAGACTGTGACAGAGAAGTCAGCCTTCCTCTTAGAGCACCACATCATGTGCATGAAGTCGATTTAGGAATAATAACCACGCAATTAATCCTTTCATGCACAGGGTCCACACTTATGAACAATCAATGTCAGGCTGTTCTTAGTGAAGTATAAAATATAAATATCCTCCTCCAAATCTCTCAAGATCATTACTACAGTTTAAAAGAAATCATTATCCTGATTTCTGCTGCTCTCAATTCTCATGTCTCTGGTTTATCTTTACAAACTTGTGAAACAGTGTAAAAAATTGTGTCTAACAAACACTGTAGCTTTTCTAAGATTTTTGCGGGGTTTTTGTTTGTTTGTTTCTTTGCTTGCTTGCTTGTTTGTTTGGTTTTTTGTTCTTTTTTTAATTTAAAATAAATTTGATTACCTCCGAAATCAGTTATATCATGCACCAGTCCTAAATTGGGTCAATTTTGCCAAGGCCAAACACATTAGGTAAAGAATATTGCTCTATTTTAGACCTGAATATGAACAATTTTGGGTTATAAATGTTGGAATTGGAAGATTTTTTTTTAACTTTGAGGTGTAATGTTTTATCCTTTTTCACAGGTGGACCATCCATTTATTTTTTTAATATAACAGATATTTAGAAAAAGTCATAATTCATATCACGTCATTTTAAATAATGTGGTTTTTTTTTAAATAAATTGTGCAATTTATTTATTATCCATTAATTACAACTACTGTATTCACTGTATTTATCTGTTACTGAAACACACTGCAGCTTCTTTTTGCATATTTAATGCATGAGCATCCTTGTCCTGTCTTCATTATCATGTACTGCATTTTGAAGTTTTATTAATAAAACACAATGAGTGTCTGCGTCTTTTTTTTAAGCTGAAATAGCTGGACGTTTGTTCTATCCAGCCATGGATGAACATGATGTATATTATGCTTGACGTTCTGAAGCAAATTGTAAGGTCACCAAGAGAAATAAAGTTAAGGGTAAGGACAGTTTTGGGAGAATCTTTTCCTAGAACAGCTAATGTTCCAGCTCACTTCATCATCCGTTTTTTTTTTTTTTTTTACTTTTTGAAAAAAAAAAAAGCCTTCATGTGTTCTTTGAGAGTATTTTTGGATAGTTAAGGGTAAACACTTCTACATTTCCCAGATTTATTTAATATTTCTAAGTGCGTATGACGAATAAATATAGAGTGTATTACTGCACATTTCACATTCGGACATGAATCCTCTTTGGCCACTGAGCGATGTCAAGTTAAGATATTAAAATATAGAGCGTTTGTAAATAATCAATTCCTTTACATTAGACTAAGTTTGCCCTTGATAAAGAGACAAGCAAAGCACATAGCGCTAATCACGCTGTAGTTACTGGACTCACCACATGACGGAGCTCTAAGCCTTAAGAAAAATCAACTACAGCTCACTAAGCAAACAAAAAATAGATTATGTCATATTAAAGGTAAGGACAGTTGATTTTTTTTTTTTGGGTCTCATCACAGTTTGGCAGCAATCAAGAACCCCATGCTGTGTAAACAGGCGAATAAAAAAACAAACAATGATCACAGGGGGCACGGTGGTTTAGTGGTTAGTACGTTTGCCTCGCACCTATGGGGTTGGGGGTTCATGTGCGTGGAGTTTGCATGTTCTCCCTGTGCTTTGGGGGTTTCCTCCGGGTACTCCGGTTTCCTCCCCCTGTCCAAAGACATTCGTTGTAGGCTGACTGGTATCTCTAAATTGTCAACAGTGTGTGTGTATGTGTGTGTGTGATTGTGCCCTGCGATGGGTTGGCACCCCATCCAGGGTGTCCCCCGCCTTGTGCCCCGATTCCCCTGAGATAGGCTCCAGGCTCCCCGTGACCCTGTGTAGGATAAGCGGCATAGAAGATGGATGGATGGATGGATGGATGATGATCACGAACATCAACCAAAATCAGTGCTTGCCTGACAATCAAAATGTGCTTCTTCGAGTCAAGAGAAGGAGTCAAGTAGAGAACAATCAACACTTTGCTCATTGTGTTAAAGTGTCACTTTAAATCGACTAATGTTACTTGATGACTTGTTACTCAGCTGCATTGCTTGTCGCCTAGCATAACAGCTCTACATATACACAACACAAAGTGATGAACTGAATTAACACCACAATGAACAAGTTTTAATTTTTTTTTTTTTTTTTTTTTGCAAGACCTTTATGGAAATTCAAGCACATTTTCCAGATAAGGTTTCCATTTGTACCCACTGTTTTGATTCAATCTGTATTAATATCATTGTGTTACAGTTCCAGGAGTGGAGTTTAGCCAGGTTTCAGTTTAGTAACAGTGATAGAAATCACAGCCCATGATTTTCAAAGATATATATATATATATTTTTTATTATGTTCTTATATGCTCACTGGCCACTTTAATAGGAATACGTGTACACCTGCTCATTTATGCAATTATCCAATCGGCCAATCATGTGGCAGCAGTGCAATATATAAAATCATGGAGATACCATTAATATTCACATCACAAGGTTGGAAAAAGACCAGGAGATGTTCAGATCTTCAACTGTCCAGTTCCTGTGACCCTTACCCACTGTAGCTGCAGACAGCACTGGAACCGGATGTGGTCTTCTGCTGCTATAGTGCATCTGCCTCAAGACTTGATGTTTTGAGCAGCTATTCTGAGATGCTATTCTGCTCACCACTGTTGTAAAGAGTGGTTATTTGATTTCCTATGGACTTCCTGTCAGATCAAATCAGTCTGTCCATTCTCCCCTGACCTCCCTCGCTGGATATTTTTTATTTTACGAACCATTCTGTGTAAACTCTAGAGACTGTTGTGTGTGAAACTCCCAGGAGATCAGCAGTTTCTGAAATACTCAAACCAGCCCATCTGGCA
>CM075017.1:2743705-2773455 GCA_037576675.1 Pangasius sanitwongsei | reverse complement strand
TTTTATTATATTTTTTCTATATTATATATATTTATTTTTTTTTCTCTCTCTGTCTTTATATATATATATATATATATATATATATATATATATATATATATATATATATAATACATCAAAATGCCAATACTCACTTTTTTAACTCAAAAGAGCATAAAGTTTATGCCATCTCTTCTTCACCAAGGTCGGTGTTTCTTTAATAGGGCATTTCTTTAATGAGGAAGGAACTAGCCAACTTCCTTTCACACTATAACTGTAAAAACATTTCTGCTGCAGAGTTTATTTAGAAAATCTGTGATATTTGTTGGTGTATGAGATTGTATGCATGTTGGCTGTGATCACACTTCTGCCACTTATGCCTTATGCCTGCTGTTGCAGCATGTGTGTGTGTGTGGGCATTTGTGTTTTCACTAGAGTGACATCAGCACTGACGCACTTCCACAGCACTGTGCTGATTGGAGGAGACTCGGTGACTGTTTCCTGGTCGACCAGGGTTTTCCTCTCTGTCAGTGCGTTACCATGCCAACGCTCATTCATACAGATGGCTGGAGTGATGATGTGAAATGTCCTGCACTGCTGCTGCACCATAAGCTTGCTAACAGGTTCCTTTATTTTCAGCCACAGCTAACAGTGGAGGAAACTTCACGTGAATGCTCCTCATATGAAATATCACAATAACCCACATTATTTGCAGAATCTGTTGAAATGTAACTCCTCCAGCATTTCACTGGCTTTATAGCTATCTCATGTTCACAGTCTATTACCTGTTGCTCAGTGATCACGTGACTTATGCTTGTTAATAATAAAAAAAAAAAGTCAGCTGATAATCATGAGGTCTAAGTTCATCTCTGCATGAAGTGCACTGTGTAAAGTTTCCCGTGATCTTTTTGACATGATATAGTTTAAGGTTACTGAGTGTTAGAGTAGACAATGAACAGCACAACAGCTTTCTAGAAACTTTTTACACCATATGGCCAAAAGTATGTGGACACCTCACCATCACACCCACAGTTGGAAGCACACAATTGTATAGAATGTACTTGTATGCTGTAGCATTACAGTTTCCCTTCACTGGAACTGAGAGGCCCAAACCTGTTCCAGCATGACGATGCCCCTGTGCACAAAGCGAGCTCCATGAAGACATGGTGTGTGAAGGTTGGAGAGGAAGAACTCGAGTGTCCTGCACAGAGCCCTGACCTCAACCACCACTGAACACCTTTGGGACGAACTGGAACACCGACTGCACCCCAGACATCAGCGCCTGACCTCACTAATGCTCTTGTAGCTGAATGAACACAAATCCCCGCAGCCACACTCCAAAATCTAGTGGAAAGCCTTCACAGAAGAGTGGAGGTAAAGGATGGTAAATGGGATTATTCACTCACTCAATTCCAGTATCCGCTTTATTCCTGATCAGGGTTACGGTGAATCATTCACACTGGGCGTGAGGTGGGAATACACCTGGTGCACACACACCTTCACACACTCATTCACACCTAGGGTCAAGTTATTGTAGCCAATTAACCAACTGGGAGGTGGGAGGAAACCAGAGAACCCTGAGGAAACCCACACAGACATGGGGAGAACATGCATGTATTATTATTATTATTATTATTATTATTAGTCTAATTGTGTGTGTGTGTGTGTGTGTGTGTGTGAGAGAGAGAGAGAGAGAGAGAGAGAGAGAGATTTAGTAGTCCTACATACAATAACAAATGAAGACATTACTGAGTTTTTTATGTTCAGGGTTTTCAAAGGGTTTTTATGTGCACTATTTAACACATTCCAAGTATTTTGCTGTTGCTATTTATTGCCAAAGCTGTGATAGTGTACTAGTTCACCGTGTTATTTTATTGATAGTAGCCTATCACGTTTCTCACGACGCCACCGTTCAAAAATTTAACCTGGTCACGTGATTCTGGGCGTGTCTAACAGACGCGTGACTCAGCGTGATTGACAGGTTCCAGGGCGTTGAGGCGAGGCAGTGTCACGCGCTCGTCATGCAAATAAGGCGCGCTGCAGCTCAGCGGGCGCCCATGTGGACGGACACCACGCCGTGTTGTTCTGCACGCTGATTGGCTGCCTCGGTCCGACGCATTTTAATCATATGCAAATGAGGCGCGGCTTGGAAGAACGCTTGTAAAACACGGAACTGGATTTAGGGATCGAATTATTCGATTGGACATTTAGATGCACAGGAGAAAAAAAAAGAAAGAGGTTCCACTTTTAGAAATAAAGGTTCTCCAGAGCCTTGTTGTTATTTTTAGTTTTATTATTATTATTATTATTATTATTATTATTATTATTATTATTATTATGACATGATAGTAAGCTTGGGTTACTGTCTGGGTAGAGTTTAGCACGTTCTGCCTGTGTTCCTATGGGTTTCCTGCAGGTTCTCCGGTTTCCTCCTCCCTCCCAAAAATATGCAGATAGGCAGACTGGCTATGATGAAGTGCCCTAGGTGTGAATGTGTGTGTGTGTTGCATGATGCCCTGAGGTGGACTATCTCCTGAGATCCTGAGATCTCCTGCCTTGCACCCACTTGTTGCTGGGTTTGGTTCCAGATCCAAAGCGACCCTGAACAGGATAGAGCAGTTACTATAGATGAATGAATGATTAGATTTATTAGTGAGTTCTTATAGTTATTAACCCATTACATTTGAATGGAATTAATTCAATCCTCAATAACTCAAAAACAAGATGGTCTGTACATAATGTTCAGGAATAACATACTCTATGGCTCATTACTGGGACTCATCATCTGCACTTGTGAAGTGACCGAT
This sequence comes from Pangasius sanitwongsei, assembly GCA_037576675.1. Classification (NCBI taxonomy): domain Eukaryota; kingdom Metazoa; phylum Chordata; class Actinopteri; order Siluriformes; family Pangasiidae; genus Pangasius; species Pangasius sanitwongsei. The sequence continues at coordinate 2,770,669 of CM075017.1, read as the reverse complement.
AGCGCCGGATCATAATGACTGACGTGCATATACAACCGTTAAAAAGAAGTAGCTCTCAAACATCAGCAGCCCTTTGGCGAATGCAGGAGCCAAGGAAGTCGGCACTTTAGCCAACTTTGGAACTCTATTCCCGGTTAAAATTACACCTCAGGCACTGCTGCGGAGCTCCCCAGATTAGAGACTTCAAGTTTCAAGTTTATTTGTCATATATACAAGTGTCAGTGCCAATGTACATTGAAATTATTTTTGTGAGACGTAGGCAGTCTACAGCAGTACAATAATACAGCAGTTCACAACACAATACAGTAACAATAAAAAGTAAATTACAACAAAGTGCAATAACAACAAAAAGTAAATAACAGTAAAAAGGTTGAGGTGGAGATTGTGCTTTGTAGTTTGTAGTAGTGTAATGTAGTTGTGCAAAGTATGCAAGATTCAAAAAAGACATGATTTTTTTTTTGTAGTCTTTGATATGATATGAAGAGGGATAATGGTGCAATTTTAGAGACAAATTTTTTACAGTTTATTAAGGGTTCTGATAGCCTGCAGGTAGACTTTGTTTATTCAAGTAAATTTGTGGAAGAATTTATAAATTTATTTATTTATTTTTATGATATGGTGAACCTGTAGAACATTTTGTTTACAATATTAAAGCTCTATTCGAACCAGTGTTGGATTTATTTAGTTTTACACAGACAAAAATGCAAATTGTTTTGCATTGTTCATGATTCAGAAAGAGTCATAATGAGTCGAAGAGTCGAAATGAATCGGATCGTGAGCGAAGTGTATCGTTACATCATTAATAATTATATCATTAAGCACCGTGAAGAAATATTATTTGTAAATAATATAAAAGAATAAACCAAAGGTTGTGTTTTTTTTTTTTTTTTTTTTTTACAATAATGCAGCTTTTTATATCTTTCTGACATCTCTGACTCCTGATCCGGAATCATAGCCTTGTTTTCTAGAACCGATAGTATTTAGGGGCGGGGCTTGGAGTAAGGAGGCGTGGCCTGATCGCTATGCCGCCTTCCACTGTGTTGTGTTTTCTGTTACTCGCATCGCCATCTTGTTGCAAGTCAAGTAATGCACGTCTGAGGAATTTTCGGAAGAACTGGAGAGATTTTTAATGTAACTGTAATCGTTAAATAAGTGTTAAAGCTTAGTGTGCGTGAACAATCCGGTCATTCTGCAAACACGCAACTTGCAGTGTGTGTGCGTGTATGTGTGTGCGTGCGTGTGTAAGCGTGTGTGTGCGTGCGTGTTTTAAAGACACTGTATCCGCTCGGTGTACGAAATGAGTATTGATACACTGCTGGAGGCGGCTAGATATCTGGAGTGGCAAGCCCAGCAACAACAGATTACACGTGGTAAGGTGGAGGGGTGTGAGTGGGGGTGAGTGGGTGGGTTTGTTCATTGTATAGAGAAATGATAAAGTGTGTATGCATTTCAGTGTGCGGTGTGTGTGTAATGCATGCTGCAGCACTTGCAAATGTCTTGCAGCTGTTAATGTTCTCCACAGCACCCAGTGTAACACGTCTGTGAATGCTCATCGTGTTACAGTGTCATTGTGCTGTTGCAGACGCTTTGTGTCATTTCTTTGTTGTTGTTGTTGTTGTTGTATTTGATTTTATTCAGTGGTGTCAGTCCGCGCGAGCGTTTCGCTTTGCTCGGTTTCCGGGTTAAATCCGTGCTATATTTAGTTGGCGACTCCGCGCGCAGTCCCGCCGTAGTGGGTGGGTGAACGAACACACACACACACACAGTCTCTCTCTCTCTCTCTCTCTGTCACGCGCGCACACGCACGCCCTTTAATATCTCTATAGGAAATTGCGTTGCACTTTTATTTATCTATCTATCTATTAATTATTATTCTGTATAGTTTTTAGATTCCTGAATTAAAAACTAACCTTAATATCCGACCACCTTTTTTTTTTTTTTTTTTTTTTAAAGTTAGGGCATGTCGTAATGCTTGTGCGTTGGGCGGTGGCGACTGTGTGTGTGTGTGTGTGTGTGTGTGTGTTTACAGCATGGCATTGCTGCGTGACTTTTCACTTTACTTCCTACTTGATGATTGTGTATCTCTGTGGGCTTTTCCCTTATAAGACCTCCTCGGGTATATATGCAAAGATCAAGTGTGTGTGTGTGTGTGTGTGTTTTATAGCAACAATCTGGGAGTAGGGTTTTTTTTTTTTCCCTTCTTTTTTTTTGTTTTTTTTTTCCTGCTGGAGATGACGTGTCACTCGGTCCACACCCCCCGGTGGATAGCGCGTGCTGAAGGACCGCCCCTCGCGACCACGTGCGCACTAAACAGGCCCCGCCCCCTCCAGAGCGAGTGGGACCGCCCACAGCGGGTCACGACGTGGGGAAGTAGGGCAACTCCCTCCCTCTTTCCAGACTCGTCTGTCTAAGGCACACGTTATATAATGTGTTGCTTGCGTTTTTTTGTTTTTTTTTTTTTTTTCCTGCATAGTGAAAGAGTGCATGTGGAACTATAAACTGTACTTTGCTTTTTTTTTTTTCTTCAATCTAAATGCAAATCTCTCAGAGCATCTTATAAATTAGATTGCAAACGTGTAACTATCTGTTCCAAGCAACACAGTCATCAGAAACAACAGCAGTAAAAATCTGCAGGATTTTCTGTGCTACTTGTGTAACTACCTGGAGCACAGCGCACTTATATTTGTTCAGTGTCTAGGATGCACTATTCTGTATAAAGTGACATTATTTCCATACACACATGAACTTAATTTCATTACACTTGCAGGATGACAGTAAAGCTATTCTATTTTATTCTATATATTTATTTATTTATGTAGCAGTTATTATTTTGAATCAGTGCAGTACATAAAAGAATAAAAAACAAGAGTTTTATACTCTATCCATGATACCTAGCTTATAACGATTTTAAAAATTAAGTTAAATAAGTTAAATACAAAAAAAACATTGAATCACAGTGAAGGAAAATGGTAAAATATAAAATATTGGTACAATAATCATAAGTAGAATTAATAAAACAAACCACATTTAGTAAAACAATCTAAAGGTAGGCTAGTTTGAACAGGTAGTTTTTTTTTTTTTAGCCAGGATTTAAAACGTCCGCGTTTGTAATAACATGTAATACAGGGTGTCTGAAAAGTCAGGAACCCATGAAAGTAAAACTAAATATACTTAATTTTGTATTTATTATTTACAGCATATGAATATTTGTTTCTGAATTTCATATTTCTGAATATGTTTTGCTCAAGATATTCAGATCGAAGTATTTGCTCACCGTGTTCCCATCGGTTCCTGACTTTTCGGACACACTGTATATGCTATTGCGGAGTTGGATAATTTATATAACAACTGTCTCCTCTAAAAAAATGACCAAGCATTTATCTTCATACTCCTAAACATGTACAGACAGACTGATTTCTGTACATCCAGCAGGAAGTGTGTATAGTATATAACATTCCCATTTATTATGTGTCCAGGCCATCCGGATCTTTTCAAGTTCAGGTTTTGCTGTGGACGTAGTTGAGATTTTGTTCACCTCCTTTTTGGTAGAGGCCTAAGTCCGAAAAGCAGCAAATAGCATATTTGAGGAGTTAATGAAGTTACACTGTATGGCCAAAAGTCTGTGGACACCATGTGTGACCATCACGCTTATATGTTCTTGTTGAACATCCCATTCCAGATTTATTCCCCCCTTTGCTGTTATAATAACTTTGTCTCTTGTGTTCATTCAGCTACAAGAGCGTTAGTGAGGTCAGGCGCTGCTGTTGTGTGAGGAGGTCTGGGGTGCAGTCGGTGTTCCAGTTCATCCCAAAGGTGTTCAGTGGGGTTGAGGTCAGGGCTCTGTGTTCTCTCGAGTTCTTCCACTCCAACCTTCACACACCATGTCTTCATGGAGCTCGCTTTGTGCACAGGGGCATCGTCATGCTGGAACAGGTTTGGGCCTCTCAGTTCCAGTGAAGGGAAACTGTAACGCTACGGCATACTGAGACACTCTATACAATTGTGTGCTTCCAACTTTGTGTCAACAGTTTGGGGAAGAACTGCGTTTGGGTATGATGGTCAGGTGTCCATGTTACCTTTTTCCGTATAGTGTACTTCTGTGTTCTTGGTGGTGTGAAATCATTAAACAGAAATGCCTCGTACACAAAAAAGTTGAATGTAGTTGTACTTTAACCACAGAAAAGTTGCTTACAGATTGTTCTAACATATTTTTTACATGCTGATAGAAGTTTGAACTGATTTCTCTTTGGCCCATAATGCAGCATATTTGAATGCATAATGGTCTCTTCCTGCCGAGTTTGTTCTCCGAGAAACCCTCCAGGGATTTAAATGTTTTAAGCAATAGATGGGCAAAGCGATTTGCTGTCCTTTTTCCCATGGTGATTTCTGGGGAAATGGCATCGGCGTACAGTTACCGAAGAGGCCCAGTACCAAGCCACGAACCATATCAGATTTGGGGTTGTGTGAGCTTTTTTTGGTTTAATGTGCATTTTAGCGTTTATTGTCGTTTTGCAGAAAAGCATAGGAAATAATCGTGTGTTTTAATTGTCTTCTACTAAAAGTGCACACAAATAACAATGGACAAGAGAATGGTATTTAAGATCAGCCTGAGAAATGAATAATCAATGGTATTGTATGTGGTACTTTAAGAGGTACACTGTGTGAATCTATGCCTGTACAAGCTTGCGTGGGTTCCTCGCTTTGTTTGTGCTCCAGACCGCGTGTGTGAGTAATTGCATGCGCTTTGGAGAAGGAGGGAGGGAGGGAGCTTAAATGGCTGTGTCCTGTTGGCACGTTTTTTTTTTGTTTTTTTTTTTCCCCTGTCTCACAGTAGTCTATGTAATCTTTATAAGGCACTGCTATGCCAGAAACACATGTCCAGTGAGAGCTGTGTTGTCCTCCAGAGTGCTTGTCCTATTGCTCACTACACTGTCCATCTGTTAACGTCTTATTCAAGAGTCTTGAGCTACTGTTCTCTTAGACCTCATTAACGGAAGGACTGCCTGGGCAATATAGTAGTTGTATGCACTCTTTTAATGATTGTTAAAAAAAGCCCCACATGATGGAAAATGTTTGCTCAATGGTGTAACTTTATTTGACGTGTAAACGAGGGAGTTTTCGCCCTTGTTTGTGGTGTACGCTCAAGTCTGTAAGCGTTTTCTCAGTTTTTAATTTGCTCAGCGTGCGGCTTGCATCCCCAAAGCCTTGTTCTCGTGAAACTGAGATGTGCGGGTGGGGGTGGGGGGGGGGGGGGAGTCGTGTTTTGGGTACCAGCCTAATTTGACGTTCAAGGATTCCCACGTGCCTCTGTGTTGGTCTCTTTGCATCCATGGCAACCGACGCCTCGCACGCTCGACCGCATCAGCAACTCCCTTTTTTTGAGCGGGACGCAGCTTAGGCACTGCAGCAGCGGATTACAGCTCGTGTCTCATAGCGCTAATGACATCAGCTGAAGTGTGCTTTGGGCAGCTCGCAAATCCCCTCCCCCTTCTCCTATTAAAATCCAACCCGCAGAACAAAAGCAGGGACCCTCAGCCATTGGTTAATGCCTACTCTACAGCTCCGTCTGTCAATCACCACAAACCGACCAATCGAAGAGTCTGCAGACGAGACGCAGCCTCAGATTCCCCCTGTTTCCTCTGCATGCTGCTGAATGATATCAGGACTGTGGTGCTGGTTTCTGGGTCAGACACCTCCCAAGGCTTTTCTCCTAAGCCTGGATTATGCTTTGTCAGAAGTGCTTCTGAGAAGAACTTCTGAAAGCCTGGAATGTTCGTGATTTTTTTTTTTTTTTTTTTTTTTTTTTTTAAGAACAGCAGGCAGTTCCTAGACGTTGATTACTGTCTATTAAACAGGTGATGCAGGGTAAACAGGAAGCACACACTCCATTGTTAAGTAAAAATGGTGGCACACTGCAGTCAAGGATGTTGAAGTTATTAGTGCATATAGCGCCATTAGCTAAGCTATGAATTAACGTATTAAAAAAAACACAGCCCCTTAATGTCGACTTCACAGGAAACAGCTCCACTGCACTGATTTCAAAGTAAACAAAGCAGCTCCAGGCAAACGATATGAAATGAATAACTTGACAAATTAAAAATTATAAAATAAAAACAATAAAACTATATTGTAGGCTATGTTAGGAAAAAGAAACATGCTGCTGAATGCTCGATTCTCGATTCAGCTCATTTACAGGGACTTCGCATTAAAACAAAGTGGTGTTGTTTAACGGAAAAAATGTATATTCATTGATATGGTGAAGCTTTGTAAGGAGTTGTTAACATTTATGGAAGGAGTCTCCAGTGTCAGCACTTTATAACAGTAAGTTTTCACCGGAAAGAAGCGTAAACCAGCCTTTATCTGACTCTGTAAGCTTTAAATTCTCCAACCCTGAGCCAGGAAGCTTTCTATACAGCTCAGTGCTGACTGACGTGACCTGAGTTACCAGTTTTAAAGTTACACGATTATTACGCTTTTGGTAGCAGAGGAGTTGCTTGAGGTCCATGTGGGGAAACTGGGTTTAAATGCCTGGCCTCAGCTGGTGTGGTGTGGTGTGGTTTAGTCACACTAACTAGTCACAGCAGTAGCAAAAAAGAAGGACTTGTTACATGTACTTGCTGTATGTGTATATGTATGTATATATACACATATAGTATATATAGTCAAGCTTCGTGACAGACGATGCTGGACTGGTATTAAGGGGCTCACTGTGTGTCAAGAAACCATTACACCACCACCAGCCTGAACTTTTGACACAAGGTTGACGCAGGTTAGATTCATCAAATCATGCTGTTGAAGCCAAATTCTAAACCATACCATCTGCAAGTCACAGCAAAAACCCACCAGACCAGCTGACATTTTACCAATATTCATCTATTTTGGTGACTCTGTGCCCACTGTAGCTTAAGATTGTGCTCTGTTCTTAGCTGACAGGAGTTTGTGGTCCTCTGCTGTTGTACCCCATTCGACTTGTGCGTTTTGAGATGCTTTTTCTGCTCAACACGATTGTAGAGAGTTGTTACTTGTGTTATCGTAGCCATCCTATCAGCTCGAACCAATCTGGCCATTCTCATCTGACCTTATCTCTTCCTTTACAAGTGAAGGAAATTATAGATGCATCTCTATGTTTTTATCTGTTCACTCATCTGCATCAGTGTCATCCTCTATCTTTTCTCTCCTTCCAGAAGAGGATGAGCGACGACAAAAGGCCCTCCTGTCTCGTGGAGCAGAACCCAAGCGTCCTGAAGTTGCTGCCACATCCATCCAGCCAGCGCAGGTCAACCACACGACCTGGGCTGACGAGGCACGAACAGAGCCTCACAACCACCAGCCACGCCCTCCAGCTCCAGCCCCTCCCCTGCCTCCACCCATGCCCATCGCAGTCATCCCAATCCCTGTGGTTCCTGCCAACCCCGCAGCATCAGCTCTCCATACGGCCTCCCCCATTCCAGTGGTAACTCCTCTGGCTACAGCACTATCCCCTCCAGGTGCTCCTATACTCAGCTCTGTAGTGAAGGACACATACTCTCCCCCGCAGCAGCAGCATCTTCAGCAGCTTCAGCATCGTCCCCTGGTCACCCACGTGAAGGCAGAAGGCAGCACCTTGCCTCAGTCAGGCACCAGTCCCAAGCAGCAGCCTCAGCCGCTGCTGCAGCCGTATCCAGCCCCTGTCATCACCCCCCAGCATGCCTTGCTGGCCCAGCCCACTCTCGCACAGCCTCAGAGTCACGTATCACAACCGGCCAGGCCCAACGGCGCAGCTTTGGAGGACTCCCGTGGTCTGGAGGGCAAGAGACGACCCGGAGGGTGAGGCTATTTTTTTCTTCACCTTTATACGGAATTCCATACATTTGGCTTCACCGGCAAGGCTAAGGTAGATCATAAGGCATAGAACATTGTGCAGTAAATGTGCAGTGTGCAGAAGGTTATCTGAGCTAAGGGATGTTATAAATATAGAACTTAAGCGTAACTTGGATATATTGCTCATATGCAGCTCCAGTTCTAACCTAAATGCATCAACATTGTGCTTACAGAGCAGGAACCAGGGAGGTGCACAATAAGCTAGAAAAGAATAGGTGAGTTACTTCTACTTCTATATCTGTTCCACTTATTCTGCCTGTGCTTTAAGCAATATTGCACTGACTTTTATAACAACTGGATCTAGTTGAGGGAATTATATAGGTAAAGAAGTGGAAAAGATGTCCATATGTTTTCATTCATAAACTTGAAGGCTGTAGGAAAAGAATCTGTCTGAATGGAAATGTGACTTTATGTTTTCACCTTGTTGTACAAACAGGTATAAATACTTTAATAGATTCTGCTGGTTATATGGGGTTAGGGTTCTTAACCAGGCTATTGCTGTCAGGAAATGCTACAATATAAGCCTTACATGAAGACGTTTACTCCGATTGTATTATTTTACCAGACCTGCCCAAACGTTAGGAGCCCCACAATTGAACATCAATGTACGCTAGTACGAGTTATCACTCAAAAATTACATCGGAAGAGCCATCTTTTTCTGTCCAGTAAAACACAAGACAAAAGCTCAGATGATCAGATGATTTGCCCATGTGTTTTGATCTCTTGATGTTAACTAACACTGCCTGGAAACCCCGTCCCCACTTCCCCTCATCTCACATGCTCTCCGGGCTCTCAGGCCTCATTGGGTGCTCTCATTGTTATGAAATAAATCAGTTAAACATAATTAACCTCATTAATATGAAACAAAACACTTTACAAATAATTTTAATTGTGATGATATTTAGAAAGTGTTTAAATACGCTGCTTTTTTTTCCCCCTCTTCTGTGCCAGTCAGCACTCGGGCGCATTCACACACTCTGAGCAGCAGAACAGAGAAAATATCGGACATTAGACAACCGATTTTTTTTTTAACACTGTTTACTGCGCATTACTGCAGAATCACCTACAGATCCACCATCCACCACCGAGTTTTCTTTATTGCCACTGCCAGCAAGCAGTTCCCGACTGCACAGCTAGTGATATTACATCCTCTCCTACTCTCCTTAAACGGGAAATGCTCGCTAATGGTGGAATTGCTCACTTTCCTGTCCTTTTTAGGCGATTGGTTCTGGACAGTTAAATAATTTATTGTGATTTTTTTTTGAAAGTGGTAAATTATGAGCAGGGAAAAATAAATATCACACAAGCCTAGCCCTTATGGTCATTAAATAAGCAGCCAGATCATAGCCAACTCTCGAAACTGACAAAGTGACTAATAAACGCTTGCGTAAAAGCTATTCATAAATGTACGAAATACAGAAAAGCTGTTAGAGTGTTCAGGAGTAGCAGGTTATGATATACCCCCTTTTCTGTATAATACTGTGCTGTCTGTCCTATAATGCTGCTACAGGAACTGTCGATCACATCAAAACTAAATCATTTATGACCTGCTCTATGTGCCTGCTTTAGACGTGCGCACCTGAAGGAATGCTTTGAGACCCTCAAGAGGAACGTCCCCAACGTGGACGAGAAGAAGACCTCCAATCTGAGTGTGCTTCGAAGCGCCCTGCGCTACATCCAGGTACGTACTCAAAACTTTCCTGAAACCAAGAGTAGCTCAGTAATATGCATTGGTAGGTTTTGTGCAGAATTCAAGTACCCTAGATCTGTAGATCAGTGATGCTGTCTCACAAAAGGTAAAAGACCTGCAAGAAGGAAACTGGATGGATTCAGTAGTTACGAACAAAATGGTGGGCTTGAAAAGGGTTTGAAAGCGTGAAGGCTTTAGAGATGGTTTAATTGGTTTGCTTTGTTAGGATGAAATGTGTGTGGGCATGCTTTTATATCTTAGTGGGAATCAGATGTTCTGACAAGGATAGGAACATCGGACAGTTTTGACCTTGTAGAGACATTTGTCTAGACCCCAGTGGAGGGTCCTCAGAAGGATGGTATGACAATGTGTGTGTGTGTGTGTGTGTGTGTGCTAGCAGAGTTTCATGACATTCTTTTGTGCAGTGGGCATGTTTGTGGTGCCATTTGATTAGCCACGGGCACGGACAGGATTGGATTAAGGAAGTTTGTTGTTGTAAAAGTTAATGTTTAACGCTGTGGGTGGGATGGTTATTCAGGGTCAGAGTGTTTGTGCTTTCCTGAAGCACCTGAAATGCCAGGGTTAAGGTTTTATGTCTAGCAAAAGGAAATCTAGATTAAATGAGAAAAATAATTAAATAAACACGGAGGATTGGAAACTCGTATATATGTGTGTGTAGGTTTTTTTTTTTTTTCTAAATGTGCTCCTTTCTCTTTCACTTTGTTCGTAATGAACTGCGGGAGTGTGATTAAGCCAGTATCACTCTCTGTTTCTCGTGTTCTCTCTCCCTTCCCACCCACACACACTCTCGCACTGCTTACGTGCTATTGGCAGGAAAGTGTCACAGGCATATGCCACAGTGCCCTGTTTTGATCCTCGCTGGGAGATCATGCTTAGTCATTATGTCCGTTTGTCCCTCTGTTTTTTTATTTTTATTTTTGAGCTTCCTAATATTGACTGTTCTGGGTCACACTGTGCATGTTCAAAATGCTATTAAAATTATTTGTAGATGCATATGAAGGTTAACTGCTACATTGGATCAGGTCTATTCAATTCAAGAGAGAGAGCAATACATCATGCAATCCCACAGGAAAAAAAATGCTATTTTATTTAGCTGTTTACAGGATATTTTTAAACGTATTTATCATTATTATGCAATTTACTGAAGGAAAACATCATGTTCGTAGTGCAGGGAAATAGGCCATGCAGTGACACAATTACTTAGAATCCTCCTGTACTAACACCAAGCCTCCTGTTCCCCCCTCCTTCCTGTGAGGCCACGTGAGGCCTGAGCACATGGCGAGCGCGAGCCCGCTGATGTCAGCGGCAGCTCTAGACAAACTCCACCCCTCAATCCCTCTCCGCCCGTTTCGCTGCGAGTATGCCAGACTGTGTTTTGCTGCACACTGCTCTTCTGTAGCACATGCTTACTGGCGCGTTGACTCAAAGCTGCAGCCTCCTTAGGGGGAGTGAGAGCATGGAGAGACGAACCTGAAAAGAGAAAAGACAAGAGAAAGACTCTCTTTTACTTCTGTAGTAGGGTTGAGTCTTCATTTCTTTTCCGTTTAGCTAATCTTTTGTAGATGTGAATAGCAGGGGCATCCTAGATTCCCTGGTATCAATCCCACTGATGTCAACGAAACCTTTAATTATGCAAATCCCTCCTACAGACCACATGTTATCTGAAATGTTTCAGAGAAGTCTTTTGACAAATTGCAACATACTATTTTACTGCTGCCGTCAAACCTCTTCTCGGATTTGAGTCACCAATCTAGGAAGTAATTTTCCAAGATAATGATTCATATCTTGCCGTCTCATGGTCGCCTGCATTCTGTCTTACATTTAATTATCTTCATAGAGAGTTGGTATGAATTTGTTGGAAATGAGGGCAAACCCTGTGTCTGTGTAGCGAAGGAGAGAACACGAGGGGCGACTGTAATTACAGAGGAAGGGTGGAGGAGTGGTAGGGGTGGGCGTCTGAGAGGTGTCAGAGTGGAACATGGCAGAGGTTGCACCATCCAATCGAGTCAGTTCTGCTGTTACGGCTCCGCCTCCTCCTCTGTCGCCACGTTGCTCTCTTTCTCTTCCGTTGCCAGGGAGACTGTGGCGGGTTCCAGCTGTTGCCGTGGTGATATCCTGCGGGACCTGGCGATACTGTCTGCTCAGTAGCTGGAAGACAACAGGCAGAGCAGGTCGAAAACTGACCTGAGATCAGTCAGCAGCAGCTACGTTACATACATGTACATGAGCACAAGGGTGCTGTCACATGACCTCCCACGATACTCATTCACTTCCTGTTCAAAGGTCACTGATGTAGTCATGGGAGGAGACGGTGCAATATTTGTAGAAACGTTTTACATCAGTGTTTATGTTTTATGTCATTGTGTTGAGCCGTTTGTAAAATGTTTCACTTCCTTTTAATTCAGGGACATTAGTTTATTACAGGGGTTTTTAACGAAAATTTGTCCTGTTTTGTAAAATTCTTAAATTTACATACATTTACGTTTTAGTGCTCAACCTAGTTAATGACTAGTTCATGGCTATAAATAAGAGAAATAAACTCAAAGTGGTTTTGTTTCACACTGGTGCTTCACATAACCACTTTTGACAGAGGAAATACTTCGTAAACATACGTAAACATAGTTACTTTTGTTTTTTCAGGTTGACTGTCTGGCTGATGTCTTAAGAACGAGTGGTTGAATGTTCGTAGGATTTATATGGAATTATTATTGTAAGCAGGAGATGAACTCATTTCATGAACTCAGATTTTCAGTGACCCAAAAAGGTTTAAGATCACAGTAAGGTCAAATGTCTGAAATAGTTTTCTTCAATAGCTTTCTTCCTGTATATGAAGTATATCTGAAGGGTATTTGAGGCATACAGATTAGTAACAAGAAGGACTAGACATGGTGGCGGTGAAGGCATCACTATCTATGCTGTTGGCATCGAGTTCGCTTATATAAAGGTCCTGATAAGCAGCTAACGACTGAATTGCGACAACGTTTACCTTTTAATACGCTTTTTACGCTTAACCATGAATAAGTAGTTCATGGCTATGAATAAGGTTCATAAATTTCGAAGTGATTATGTTTTTGTTTCTCACTTGCGCTTCACATAACAACTTTTGACTAGCACAACAGGCTCAGACACTTGGGTTTTTAACTTGAAGTGGAAAATTCATTCCTTTTTTTTTTTTTCCAATCCATGGAATATTCTTTCATCGTTGATTTTTTGTTTTCCATACCAGCCATCTCAACACGTCACTGCTCAGACAGGAGACAGTAGTAGGAATGAAAAATATAGCTCGTGTCTGATCCAATGAACTGCTTTCAGCTAAATAATTGATACAACTGCACTGGATAAACTACAGTAGAGGATCTGGTACAGAAGCTGCACTGTTTAAAAAAATGGAGTAGCTGAACTGCGGACAGTTTTATACATTCAGTGCTCTGCTACAGTGTTTTTTTTTTTTTTTTTTTTAAAGTTTGGTCCACTTTGCATCCAGACCTCAATTCGCCAGGTAGCGACCCCTGGTATATTACCTTTAAGGCTGTTAGTGGTACTTTTAACAAACCTGTTGCTTGAAAGCAGCAGTGACAAGAACCAGCTGTACTCTGACAAGTAACATACACATTCAAATGAATTGTATTTAAATGCGTAAACATAAGAGCAGTTGTTTATGGTACAAATTCTCTGTACAGGAATCTGTACATTTAACTGTATAGGAAAAAAAACAGTATATTGTTACATCCCTGCTTTGGCTCAGTGTCAAAAAAACAAAACTGTTGCTGAAGAGAAGAACTTTCAGCACTTCTCATTCTCTGGACCATTGAGGACATTTTATATTTCTGCACAAGACTTAAAAAAAATATCACAAGCTCATTGGCTTTCTATTCCTGGACTCATTACTCTTGACATTTTGCTTCCGGAAAAGTTTCTAACTAAGCTCAAATCCTGAGACAGTTCCAGCAAAAAGCAAACACCCATTTTTGGAGCATAAAGCAGGGATAGCGTGACGCTACCGGATTAAAAATAGACCCGGGATGAGCGAAGCGGCTGGTTTTAAAACGAAACAGCCAGTAGGATCAGATTAGCCAGACGATGCGTTTCAGTCTGAAAGTCATGTAATTTACTGGTTGAGTCTAATGAACTGTTTGAGTCTAATTAAGAAATGCTATTTATTAGTTGGCTGCTTTTGTACTTGAGGCGCACAGATGGAAATGACAAGGTCAAGAATGGTATCAGAATGGGGTAGCCATTTTTATATTGCTGCAGAAAATGTTTGCAGCACTGAAGAGACTGAGTCATTCATTTTATTACCAAGACACTAATGGTGTTTTTTTTTTTTTTTTTTTTAAAGAGGAAAACCACAATACTCGGTAGGGCTTTACCTCCCCAGGACCTGTGTTTAACCTTTGTGCATGTATAATTTTTCATAAAGCTACATTTTATTTTTATCAGCAGTCTTTTGGATTTCAACACTTAAGTTGAATGCAGTATGTGTGTGTGTGTGTGTGTGTGCGTGCTGTTGAGTTTCTGCACAGAAAGGCTTATGGCAGACTCACTGACCAGACAGTCCAATCACACTAATCCTGGATCAAGCTGCATTCGCACACATGCTTCTTGTTCTCTTTCATATTCCCTTAATATCCGTGTTTATATACTCATCCACATGTTACCTGAATAATATATAATCACTCATTCTCTTTGTGCAAGGATTCCTTCTTTTTGTACCATTTGCACTCTATTTCCCACCATCATTATCTTTTTTTATTCTTTTTTTTCCCCACCATGTACAAGTACAGTATCAGAGGTATCAGCCATCCGTGGCAAGAAGCCTAGAGAGCAAATTTGGCCATGTGCCCTGGGTGGGAGGGGTGGCATACTCTCTTTCACCTGTCAGTCACAGTGATTTTAACCAATCATGGTTGCCTGTGAGCTCATGTATGCGGAAGAGGACGGACGGCGCTTTCCTCCGAGGGTGTGACACAGCATGAGCAGCAGTTTGAAAAAGATGAGGCAAAAGATTGGTGTGACTGCTAATTAATAATAAGTAGCTCCAACAATTACTTACTTATTTTTTTTTTTTTTACCAGTCAAGAAATCACAATCACAATCACTTTCTTGTTTTCTACTCACAAGACAAAGACTCATGAATTCACAGGTCGAAGATCACGTAGATAAAACTGGCATGAAAGTGAAAGTAGCCAGAAGCAAAAAGTCTTTCACGCCCCGTGTCCTTTCCCCTGATTTGTCTTTTCCGCCAGGGGATTTTTTTTTTTTCTTGTTTGCTCAGACTGCTGCTTTTTCAAGTGTATCCCATAACCAGAATTAATAAACCCTAAGGCCAGCTCGTAGATATTGGCGCCTCTGCAGTATAGCCAGTCTTTCCTCTTGGTCTCTATCTGTATTATTCATTCGGTGTAAACATGGCTGTGTCATAACACAGTGCTTCGGCGCAAAAGGAGGAAACTGGCTGGAGTCTGAGCTGTCACTTACTCTTTGTGGCAGAGGGAAGGTGGCCAAGTTAAACAGCTTTTCATAGCATACAGTGTATTTTTTTTCACAAACGCATGTGACTGCGGATTAACGTGGCCGTTAAATCAAAATAGGTGTTTCAGAGATTTTTGTACCTGTCTCTTAGTGTTATAAACATGGATACAATACTATATCTAGGAAAAAGTGGTTTTGGAGATATTCTCATTTTAATATTCTACTTCGTCACTTCTGGGAAAACGATCAAATTTCGTTGATGATTCATCATTCTGCAAATCTTAGCGATTGTCCAATTAAATGCTCTCTAGCACCATATATTTTCCCCTAGGGGATCAATAAAGTACATCTGTCTGTCTCTGTATCTATTTATCTATCTACCTGTGTATATGTCCTGCCCCCAGAGGCGGGCCTTGCTCTACAGTAGTAGCTCTGTAGTAGTAAACATTGTTGTTTTTGGCCGTTCTCCATATTTAGCTAGTTCACTAAGCTACTGTCAGGTTTGTTTAGATTGGGTGCGGTGCACCTCGAACCCTGTTTACTGTTGTAAGTCAGTCAAGCATTTCAGCATGTCACTCTGACTTCCTGTTTCAGAAGGAAATACTTCAAATACAGAATCAAATCGCAGCTAAGAAGCCATTTCATGGGGACTTGCTGTAACATGAGCACACGTCCCATCCTAAATTGATTTATGTAAAATCTATCTGCAGCTAGACATCATAGTTTCGTCCTATTCTTTGTGAAGTATTGCAGAAGTGTCTAGGCTGGGAAACCATATGATGATTAATGTTAGGGTGGATGAACGCTGTAACCGCGGCTTTCGTTTGCCTGGATGTTCCCGTTTTTTTGTGATTTGATCAGCTGACCAAATGTAAATTTGACCCGCATCCACTCTTCCCTTTAGCTCTCCTTAGTTCAACTTTTTTTTTATTCATATTTTTTTTAATGACTGTTACAGCATTAAAAAAAAGCAAAAGTAACTGACCTAAAGAAGTGCTTTGTAGTCTCCATCAAATAAATAAATAAATAAAATGTAGGCCAGAGTCTAAAAATACAATCACGATAAAATTCTGGAGGGGCTTTAAGTAAAACGAGTTTCCAAAGCAGCAAAAACAAAGATGTCATGTTTTTTTTCTTTCGGATTGGCGCTCCTTTGAGTACTTAAGGAACATAAGAGAGAGGTTCTGACATACGGGAGATGACACACCCACTAACACAAAGCTGACACGCACCTTAGGCTCAGCTGAGACAGTGATGTGGAGATCTCTTACTGAAGTAGTCAGGCAGGTTTGCTCTGGAAGAGCCTGTTGGCTGAAACAGAATGCTGCATTTAATCCCTGTGGGCCACGGTCACTCCGCTGAGGATGTTGGGAAGAGGCGGGGCTTCGTTGGGGAAGGAAGAGGAAAAAGAGAATAAACAAAGGAAGCACATCAATAACAATATAAAGCCTGTACACAATGTACCAAAAAGAGCTTTAGTATAGAGGTGTCTTCATCTTGACCTGATTTTTTTTTTTTCAAAGATCTATTTATATGCCTCGAACGTAGAACAAGACAACAACCAACAGTCTATTGCTGATCATTTTTTAGGCTAGGAAGTATAGAGGAAATGTGAATTGGTAAGCTTTATTTTTGTAAAACACTTGTAAAACCAAAGTGCTATACATACAACTGCAGGAAGGTTAAACAAATAGACATTATAGACAGACATTACATCCAAAAAGATTTAAAAAATCGAAACGCTTACTTATACACTTTGAGTGTTGATTTAAAAACTGTAATAGTGGGAGCAGTCCTAATGTCCAGCGGTAACTGCAAAGCCACTGCTATCCTTAAATTACCAAAAACATCATCAAAAAAGAGAAATATTTTATTTCCATCAACTGTTTTTTTTTTTTTTTTTTTCCCCCCCCTTTCATATAATTAAAAAAAGCACCACCTGACTATACAGTGACAGGAATGTATTCAATAATAACTGAATACATCAATTAATCTATTCAAATAAATCTAAATATATTTTGTTTATCAATAACTTTTCCATATTACATATTATAACTTGCTATATTGTAGGCTTTAAAAAATATTTGATGCCTTTTGCATTGCATGAAACCAGGAATATCCACTTTAGACTATGGAATATGTGGATTATGTCATTTTCTCATGTTTTTCTTTTTTAAAAATGTGGGTTTTTTTTTTTTTTTTTTTGCACGTAGACGCTAAAACGTAAGGAGAAGGATTATGAGCATGAGATGGAGAAGCTGGCGAGGGAGAAGATTGCCACTCAGCAGAGACTGGCCGAGCTGAAGAACGATTTGAGCCAGTGCATGGACATCATGGAGATTGACCGCATCCTCCGGCAGACGGTCCAACCTGAAGACGACCAGGCTTCCACATCAACAGCATCAGGTACTGCATCATTACTCACTCAGACCAGCATAATAATGTAATGTCCTATTCCTTTCAGTCTTTGGAAACATATTCAGTCTCGTTTATCAGGCTTTTAGTAAGATCGTGTGGGGGGAAAAGTTTTTGTAGATCAAGCTGAACTACACATTCCTGCCGGATTTACAAACGTTTCGCTAACATTATCCTCATCCTCATGTGCATCATGATAAATGCTAGTCAGATGTAAATTACTTTATTTAAATTACTGCTGTTTCACGGCACATCTGATTTGCTTGTAGTGACGCCCAAACAGCTCCATAAAAAAGGAAAGCTCCCAGAGGAAGAGCGAGAGAGTGCATCCTAAGTGCAGTGCGTGTTAAATCTTCCAGTAATGCAGCTCAGCCATTACAGCGTGTCGATGTTTCATTTGTTCTAACTCAATAGCTAGTCTTGTTTGTCTTGATTTATTATGGAGTGCTTTCTTACAAGTGATTAATATGAAATGACTGAGTTTCACAAAATTTCCTTTGAATTTGTGTGTCCAGTTGAAATAAATATGCAATTTAAATTCGTAAAATCACATATTTGGTTTTATCACCAATTATACAAATTGAACCTGACTGATCGAGGTTTATATTACTTATCTCCTTACGATATAGATTAATACTGCACTGTATTAATTGTAAATGTATTACATAATTACCATAAATTTCAAGAATTTCCCTCATGGGATCAATAAAGTACATCAATCTATCTATCTATCTATCTGTCAAGAAAATCTCAATACTCCATTTTGTCTTTCTGCAGAAGGCGAAGACAACTTGGAACAGGACGCAGAAGATGGAGCCCCGTCCTCATTTCGCTCCTCGGCCCTGAGATGTCAGCCGGCACCGCCTGAGCCACGCGGCCCCATTCTTCCTCCTCCTCCTCCATCTATCCTCCCCTCCCACATTGCCTTCCAGCACAAACCGTCCACCCCTCCACAGCCCCAAAACACAGCCATCGCTCCTCAACCCAGCGTCATCGCGCACGCCTCTGTCTCTCACGCCTCTGTCATCCAGGCGGTCAATCATGTGCTACCGGCTGCTTCCAAATCCATTAGCCACATAACCGTGCACCCAGTGGCCCTTTACCCACAGCCGGTGGCTGTCTCGCAGCCGCCAGTGCTGGGCCACATTACACAGACGCTGGCCCAGCAGCCCCAGAGCCACAGCCATGTTAACGGTGCAGCAGTGGGTCAGCAGGGCACCATGGTGGGAAAGCCCACGGCTGTAGTGGCCCATCATCACGCGGGTCTCGTGGGGCAGGCCGTGCTTAACCCAGTGACTATGGTGACCGTACCGCCTTTTCCTGTCAGCACACTTAAGCTAGCATGAGACACGCAGGTTTGTGTGTGTGTGTGTGTGTGTGTGTGTGTGAGAGTTCTGTGGCATGTGAAGAACATCTGGATGATCAGAAGAGCACAGGACGTTGTTATTGATTTAGCAATGCGAGCATGTCTCATGGCATACCTAATCATGGAAATGGCTCTCGTCACATAGACTGAATGAGAAATACATGATGCACTTGCAAACCTTAAAGTCATGAAACGATGGGTGTCGGTTATTCGCAGTGAGTGACGGAGGTGCTAGAAACAAAGTACCCGTTTCACTCTTTCTCCAGTCCTGCTCCTCTGATTAGCTAATGTACTTAAATGTCTCAGGCATCACTTTCTCACCCAGTCACCAAAAAAACGTAGAAATGTAAAGGAAGAAAAAATATGAACACAAAAATCAGAGATGATCACAGTCAATGAGAATGCATGATTTTTTGCATTATTATCAGAACATATTATTCATTATTGGGCTGACATTTGATAATACGTAAATCTAGAAGTGCCTAACCCATGGTCTAAGTCTAATGGCGCCCTCTGCTGCTTAAACGTGGTCCTGCTGAGCTTTTTCAGAAGGACGACTTGACTTATCAACATGTCCTTTTAGCAATGTCAACCGCAGGCAGCGATAATGGGCGTGATTGCTGTCCTTCAAACACGGACTGTGAAATGAAAAGACAACAGAACATTCAACAACAACCAGGAAAGCACTGAAACATTCAAAACATAATCAAGCAGTTAGCCTATAACCGCATTTTCTTCCATTATAGTTGTGTTGCCAATATTTTTTCACGATGCGATATACCACTAAATTTCTGAGGTCTTCTACTGGACATGCGATTCACTTCCGCAGAGAAGCAATCTCACGTCGCTCCTCTAGTTAAACCTGTTGTATGAATGTTAATATACTGTATGTAAGAGCTTGTCCTTAGATTTCTTTTTTAGAAAAGCCGCCTGATGCATGGTCATGTCTTGTGTGCGTGCGTGCGTACGTGTGTGTGTGTGTGTGTGTGTGAGCTTACTTTGAGGAGGTGGTATTCATTGTATGAACATTCTGTCAACCTTTTTACATTTTACTCTCTTAATTTATCTACCACTTCAGCTTTACATTGATGATACCTATACACGATGCTATCTTCCCAAGATCCATGTACCATGTAACACTCATGTGACACATTCCTTGTGTTGCTTCCTTATGGTACTTTCTTTTCTTTTTTTTTTTTTTTTAAATATTATTATTTGCAGTTATCCTACAAAAAAAAAAGTTTATTTTACTACAGAATGAAAAACTCTGCTAAAGCGGATTTGATGCTCTGACGTACTGTGTCTCATTGCTACGTACTATCAAATTTAACCAGAACACTGTGATACCCTGCTCTTAATTTACAGTCCCCACCTCCTTCAAAAGGGGGAAAAAAAAAAAAAAAAAAAAAAGTCTGGGGCTTTGATTTACACGCCTAGGTGAGAAAGTCATGTGCTTATGTCCACTTTAGATGTGAAATGTTTTCCCTGAATCTGATGACAGGAAGAGTGAACGATACATGCTGTGCTTTATATTCAGTAAAAGAAATCGCTTACACTTTTGTAAAAAAAATTTAGTAGTATTTTCATTTTTTTTAAATATTGTCTATGTATGTGTATATATAAATGTGATGGATATGCACGCATTCACATATACGTGTATGTATTTGAGGATTACACTGTTGCCTGGTTTTGCATGTAGATTGCAAATTTTTGTTTTGTTTAGCGTTGATCCCCTCCTTTTCTTTTTTTTTTTTTTTTTTTTTGGGACCATGTCTAATACTGTATGATGTGGTGGGGACCATTAGACCTCATTCTAACATTGATATTATATATACATATATGAAAATCTGCATTTTTCCCTATGGAGAAAGTTTAAGTTATATATCGCCTGTACATTTTGGGCTGCATTAAAATCTAATTGTCCACCATGAAATAAAACAGTAATAATGTTGAAATATGCTAGAGTAATTAAAAAAAAAAAACATGACTATTCATAATAAATCTTACATTTACAAAATTAGTTGTCTTGTATTCTTTTTTTTTTTTATTTTTGTCATTGGATAAAATTTATACAGACGGTACTTGATATGTATGTAAGCAAAAACTACACTGCAGAGCAAATACTTTGCATGCTAATTGTCCAGGTTCTCCTTTTTTAATTAATTAATTAATTTATTTATTTTTTACAAATTAATGACTGGATGTGTCATATTCTGTTTCAGTTTCCATGCTGCATCTGCTCTTGGATCCTTTGTAGCATCTCTTGCATTCTTTGTAGCTGCACATAAAACACACACATAATCCAAATCAGATAGTAAAATAACTCCATCTAAATCATACCCATAGTAATGCTAATGATATGCACTACATGGCCAAAAGTTTGTGGACACCTGACCAACACACCCATACGTGGACCTTCCCCAAACAAAGCGAGCTCCATGAAGACGTGGTGTGTGAAGGTTGGAGGTGAAGAACTCGAGTGTCCTGCACAGAGCCCTGACCTCAACCCTACTGAACACCTTTGGGATGAACTGGAACACCGACTGCACCCCAGACCTCCTCACCAACATCAGTGTCTGATCTCACTAATGCTCTTGTAGCTGAATGAACACAAATCCCCACAGCCACGCTCCAAAATCTAGTGGAAAGCCTTCCCAGAAGAGTGGAGCTTATTGTAACAGCAAAGGGGGAATAAATCTGGAATGAGATGTTCAAAAAGCACGAGTGTGATGGTGAGGTGTCCACAAACTTTCAGTCTGTCAGTGAGAAGCGCTACAGGCCTATAGGTTTATGGTTGAAGATAAATTTTTAATACAATGGATATAAAAAGTCTACAAAAGTCTTAAACTGGCAAAAAAAAAACAAAAAAACAAGATAAATCATGTCAGAACTCTTTTCCACCCTCAATGTGAAATAATAACTTATAAAAATTATTAAATTAATATTTAGGGAAAAATAGGAAAAATAAAAAAGTTACAGTAACCTGGCTGCATAAGTGTGCACACCCTTTTATAACTGGGGATGAGGCTGTGTTCACATCACATTCAATCACATGTTCAAAAGTAATCATCATACAGCTGTCATCGATGCAATTATTCTGATTAACCCCAAATAAAGACCAGCTGTTTCTGTAGGATTTTCTTGACATCTTGGTTTCATCCGACTGCTGAAGCCATGGTCCGCAAAGAGCTGACAAAGCCTGTACAGCGTCTCACTGTCGAGGAGGAGAGGGATTCCAAAACATTAGATGTACCATGGAACACCATGAAGGCCATCATCAAGAAGTGGAGAAAATAGAGCACCACAGTAACATCACCAAGAACAGGACGTCCCTCTAAAATTTACAAAAGGACAAGACAAAACTTGCCAGGGAGGCTGCCAAGAGACCAGCGGCAATATTAAAGAACCTGCAGGAATATCTGACAAGTACTGATTACTCTCTGCATGTGACGACAATCTCTCGTATTCTTCACGTCTGAGCTATGGGGTCAGGTGGGTAGACTGAAGCCCTTTCTCAACTAGCTCACCTCAAACCGTGTCGCAAAATGTGTTATGGTCTGATGTGTTATGAGACCAGTTCCAAAAAGTATAATAATTCCATAATACTAAAAGGTATGTTTGGTGCAAAAAAAAAAAAAAAAAAAAAAAAGCACATCACCAAAAGAACACCATCCCCACGGTGAAGCATGGTGGTGGCAGCATGGTGGTTGTAATTTCACATTGAGGGCGGGAAAAGTCCTGACATGATTTATTCCTTCATTTTTTTTACATCACAAAAACCTGCCATTTTAACAGGGGTGTGTAGACTTTTTATATCCGTTGTAAAACCCACGAGGGGTGTAAACCTCAGGCTTCCACACAATACGAGACGATTTCAATTCTCAAGGCAATGATTCGAAATTTGAAAACTTTGAATCCAATGCCGTGCAATACAATTCGATTTAGTAGCCTCCAATCGATGTGACCAACTTCGCTCAGAATCTTCCTGCCGTTAATTCATCATGATGATGACACTGAGAAGGACTATTTTAAGTATCAGAGTTATAGGCAACTCACCCAAGTGCTAGTCTATTCAAGTATTTACATTATTTATTTCAAAATATTATGATAATTGAATAATTTCAAAATGTGAAATATTTTTACACATCAGCTGTCTGTCCTTTTTTGATTATAATTTCTGTCGTATTTAGATTTTTTTTTTTGGCTGAAATTTATAATCAGTTATAATCTACAATCGATTTATGATTATTGCAATACAGTAATCAATTTGGTACCTTTTCGATCGTTGCAACGTTCCAAAAAAATCGTCCGATTGTTACACCCCTAATGTGCACCACACTTAACGAATGCAAACAGTTGAACAGCTTTCCTACCTCCTCATCTTTCTCCCAAATGAGCCGCTCTGTTTCATCGTCCAAAGGCACCAGAGGTAAGTCTGTATTGCTCTCTCTCAGATAGTTACACAGACTGCCGTGAGTAGAGAAAGAAATAAGCTACAACAAAAAGTCCTGTTTAGTCTTAACCTTGTTCTCAATCTATAGTGTAACTGAACGCAAACTCAAACTGACTGCTTCACTTCACAGTCAAACACACGATAATACACACGATGAATGTGTTCAATCATATTTGTGGTACTAGAGACATATGTGTTTCTTTCTAGAGACCTTCTTATGCCCTTGGATTCTAGGTAACACATTACTGCTGTCAAACACAACCATGGCTGTAGATTTAACCCTTGATGGACAATAACTGGGATGTGAGCAAAACGAAGACTGGAATTTAAAAGAGATTTATTTAATTTTTTTAGCTTTTACCATAAGAAGATAGTAAACAAATCATTGGGGTACTATGGAAATATAAAATTTACATTTCACTTCACTGGGTAAAGCAAATAAATCTTGAAAAGTACAGGCATGAATTCATCGCTTAACATCCAGGTCCATTATTAGAATGAACGTGTTTGTAGCTAACGTGTTTGTAGTTTGGCTTGCTTAAGGGATGAAGTATTCAGGTAGAGCTAGTTCCATGAGCTAGTGAGTTTGGTACTATCTCACCGTAATTATCTGTTAAACTGTTTTACTTACACTGCAAATATACCAACTATGTTTACTCGCCACTGTTTCAGACAAAACTAATAATTTTTAAAGATGTTAATGCAATGAATCATCTTTAATCCAGTGACTATACCTTGCTCTAAAAGGCTCACTGGGTCACTGTGTTTAAAAGTTTGTTTTCCTGGTGGAAAGCGGTGTGTGGAAATGAGTACACATGGAAGGATAACTAGCCAATCACATTGCAACCTTCAACCTTCACCTACCATCATACTGCCTTCCAAAATAAAGTTTCCAAGCACCAGACATCCTTGTGGACCCTTGTGTCAGGAAGGTAGATCTTTAGTATAAGAGTTAGTGACCTGTTGTGTATTGTGTGCAGACCTGCGTTTTCTCTCTCTGACCACCATGCGCGTCATGCTCCGGATGCACTCAGAGCGGTAGTTCTCATAAAGGGTTTCCTGCGTCACGTCCTTCAGGTCTTGCATGTGGGTACGAACCAGCATGTTCCTTAGCTTCAGGAAGTCCGAGTGGGCGGGGTTTTCCACTAAAAAAAAAAAAAGTCACAAATCATTAGCAAAATTATGTAGTGCAGTTTGAATGGGACCCTGAAGCAATAAAATGAGTATGTGATTAAATATTTGATGATTCAGCAGATTGTAAAGGTAGTAGGGCAAAACTAGTGATCTCCTGTTATTTTCATTCTCTGAATTGTCCTGTTCATGCTGAGAAATATTCTGTTGAGGAGTATGTGTTAGAGTCACAGTTATCATCTCATCACACAATCACAATTATTCCAACCGAATATGAATATCTAATGTGACTGCAATCATTCTGTTTGATTCCACACTCATCTGTTTTTTTTTAAATAGAAATATACTGTATGTAGCCAACATATACACAGCGTAGCTTCTTAATTAGTTTCTATATAAAAACTGCTGTGCCATGTTTAAACAATGCATTCAATGCATAACTATTTTTAATCATGTTTTGGCATGTAACAGTAATACTGAGTGCTTTAACTAGAAACTGTCACAGATGACCAGATTTAGCACATTAAGTTTTAGTACATTTAGTACATTAACACAGTGGGGTGTGCGGTTATAGGAATGCAATCAACAATGGGGAGGTGCGATACCTGTTACCACCCTGAAGTTAAATATTCTCCATAAAAAGCATGTCTTTTTTATTACTTTTATACCTGCAATTCGCCAACAATAAATTAAATTTTTTTATTAGTTAAAGAACAACATGTCATACTTCTCATTCATTAATAGTCATGTTTAATGTTGTGGGATATCCGTAAAACACGCTAGTTCCTGTTATCACTTAACAATGGTTCCCTCACCAGCCTCTCTTTTTCTCTTTCTCTTCCTTTCTTGCCATTAATAATGCAGCTTGTTACAAAGAAACTGCAATTTCTCTGTCCTTTACCTCTGACTGTTGCAAAGCACCGACACTGGAGACTCTTCCTAAAAATGCGAAGCAAACTTCTCCCGAAAAGCGTCAATATCAAAAATTACACACGCTTTTTAATCTTGTTATGTGGAGTATCCAACATACAAGTCCTTGGGTATGTTGATACTATAGAAACAATGTCATATGGGAAGCCAAAAATAGAGAAACTTAATAAACTTCTTCTGACCAATTAAAATCAAGGATTCAACAGCACTGTGATGTATTTATTGCTACAGCACATTATTTATTGTGCTGTAACATATTTGTCCAATTACTTATTTTATATAATATTCGCTACTGTTTATGTCAGGTCTTCCATTCACAATGTTTTTAGTCTAAAAGACAGACTGAAATTTACTTCTGTTCAGTACTAACAGATAGCTGTTTGCTATTGTATTAATAAACCACTCTTATCAATCGCAAATTATGTGACAGACAAACTTCCATGCTCGTGACAGGCCTAGTCAGTCATACAAACTATAAGAAACAAAAAAAAAAGTTTAAAGTACATGGCTATAAAATACCTTCTACCACACCCCAAGGATATGCGCGGCCTCGGACTCTCCTGCCTTTGATTTCGACAAGAATGTTGCTGCCGACCACAGCAAAGGGAATACTATCCTTCAGAGAAGAGAGCACACAATAGACAGATCAGACCGCAAATTAGGAGCAAACAACCGAAGACAAAGAATACAAACAATTTCAGTACATTTTACAGTTATAATGGTGGCCTCAGATATTGATATTGACTCAATATCCAACATTCAACATTTTTGGTGCTTGACATTTAAAACATTGAAAGTACTAATCATTTGCTCACTTTCAGATCTTGATCTTGGATTTTAACTTCCTCATCCTCATCGGAGTCACACTCAGGGAACTGGTAGATGTTGATCCCAAACCTCTCAATCTCCTCTCGTATCTGGATAGGGCAGGGCACTTAAAGCCACTCTGTCATAAAAAGCATACACTGTTGTGACACGAACACAAGATGGTTACATACGCACCTTTTTTTTCTTCTGTGAAACTTCCAGTGGTGTGAGGCAGTCCGCTTTACCCAGCACAGGCACTATGTTAACCTTCTCGTGTAGCGCCTTCATAAACTCCACGTCAACCGGCCTGAGGCTGGAGACACAGTTATGATAAATAGATCATATGATGAATTTAATAATGAAGTAATACATTCTTATACAATATTTGTTTTTTTACCCATGACCATATGGTGAGATGAAATAGAGGCAGCAATGCACTCGGTTGTCCGGAATGTTCCTGCGGTTCAACCCACTCTCGTCCCTGAAATACTGCTCAAACTGATGGTCGACAAAATCCACTACTGGCTTCCAGCTATCAAGAGTATAAAAATGCATGTTATGTAAAAAACAGCTATGGCTATGGCCTGCTTTACACTATATGGCCAAAAGTTTGTGGACGCCTGACCATTACTTGCTTTCGAATCATCCCATTCCAGATTCAGCCCCCCTTTACAGTTATAATAAGCTCCACTCTTCTGGGAAGCTTTCCACTCGAGTTTGGAGCATGGATGTGGGAATTTGCGTTCATTCAGCTACAAGAGCGTTAGTGAGATCAGGCGCTGATGTTGGGATGTCGAGGAGGTCTGGGGTGCAGTCGGT
>CM075017.1:2707409-2735871 GCA_037576675.1 Pangasius sanitwongsei | reverse complement strand
TTGTGGTGGTGTATAGAGCCAAAAATGTTAGAATTGTGTCGATGTCCCAATATTTATGGACCTGACTGTATATATCTATCTATCTATCTTTATAGTAATCACTGTAATCCTATATGGGAGTGGGCTTCTCTTATATAGGCTAAAGCACTAGCCTATATAAACTGCTAGCTGTGGACAAAATTCTCTTTAATGAATAAGAGTATAGCGCTAATCAGTAAACCACATGTACATATTGAAACCCATTATTCATAGTAGTTAATATGTTACCTAAGGCTATATAGTAAGAAATCAGAATGTTGGTTTTGTTGCGAGTTGTGATTTATTGGTACGTTCATCTTCTCTAACTGCTTTATCCGGGGCAGGGTCATCACCTGGTCTTTTTCCAATATTCACCTGTCCAGGTTTGGTGATCCTGTAGCCTCAGATTCCTGTTCTTGGCTGACAGGAGTGGAACCTGATGTTTCCTTCTGCTGTTGCAGCCCATCTGCCTCAAAGTCTGACCTCAATATTGTGTGTTCTGAGATGCTTTTCTGCTCACCATGGTTGTAAAGAGTAGCTATTTAGACTTCCTGTCAGCTCGAACCAGTATGGCCATTCTCCTCAGACCTCCCTCATCCACAAGGCATTTCTGCCTGCAGATTTGCTGCTCATTGGATGTTTTTTTTTGTTTTGTTTTGTTTTTCTGTGTAGAGACTGCTATGTGTGTGAAAATCATTTTCTGAAATACTTAAACCGGCTCGTCTGGCCTCAATATTCAAGCCATGGTCACTGAAATCACATATTTTCTTCATTCTGATGTTTGATGTGAACATTAACATAAGCTCTTGATCATTATCTACATGATTTTATGAACTGTGCTGCAGCAAACATAATTGGTTGATGAGCAGGTGTTCCTATTAAAGTGAATATACAGTTTGAAGCCTTTCACTAGCTGCAAGTACTGATGTACATCTTTGAGAGCTCTTGCAGATGCTGACTGTAACATATCGTCAGTGCGAGTGTTATGAAAGAAGCGGAAATGAAGGAGCAGTTCTAAGAAGAATGCAGAAGTGTTTGTGAAATAAGCCTGAGTCTGCCAGCCTGTTTTTGCGACACGGACCCAGACGAAACTGCACACAGACAGTAACCCGAGCTCAGGATCGAACTGGGGACCCTGGAGCTTTGAGGCGCCCCACAATGTTTTTAGTATATAGTAACATATTTTAATTTATTCTTACCTACTACCATCAGTGTGAACTCAAATCCCTTTTTCACTGCTTTTCGACGGACTTGGCACAGCAGCGTAGCAAAACCGACATAGTCCTTCCCTTGGTCCTGGAAGCAGAATAGTGAGATGAATAATAACACACTTAAAAACTATTGCCAGAATGCACACTGTGAGATCTGGAAGTGACCAATACCCTGTTACAATTTCTCATTCATTAAATTGTGTCATTTCTGCATTTTTTTTTTTTTGGAAAAAGCTGACCAGTGTTTGTGTATTGGTACCTCTAAGGGTTTATATGGATTGGTGTATCCACAGGGGCTACATGGATTGTGTAACAGCGAAACAGTGCTTTCATCAGTTGGATCCACCAGATTGACCCACTTGTGCATAGGCAAGGGGGATGAATAGCGAAGTATGCCCTTGGAGCGCGTCTCCACATCGCTCTCTGTGTCCTGTCTGGTATCATCAGCAGAAGAGTCTCTGAAGCTGCTTTCTAACTGACCTTCGCTCCTGTCTTGTAATGGCGAGCTGGTACACTGGAATGAAAGTATTTAGCGTTTAGGTTAAAACAAGCCGGTGAAGTTGATAAGGTAATGTATAAGGGTGTGTGAATTCTCCTAAACTCACCAAGAACTTATGTCCTGCCTCAGCATCTACACAGGGGTAACAATGACAAGAACCTAATGAGCTCTTCAGCAGTATGAACTTAAGATCACAACATTTAGGAGCATTTATCCTAAAGTGACACACAGTAATGGGTGTGTTTATAAAGATTTTAATTTTAAAATGCTTGGACCACCTGTACTGTTCAGCATGTAGCTGCAACCTTCAAGATCAGCCTCTTCATCCTGTGTGTCTAAAAAGCAGTAACACACAAAGAAATGCTCTCTTATGCCGAATATAAAATAATTATCTTAATGTCTGTATGCTGGTAATGTTAGGACAACGTTTTCCTAGCGTTGCTAGGTATTTAACTTGATATTTAGCAATGTAAACTACAGCTAGGTCCTAGCTAGCTACTCACTTTTGCTATATGCTGGATCCATATTAGCATACTAGCTGGATTAGCCTTGTCCAGTGATTCCGTTGGTCCGAGCTTCTCGAATCATTTATAGATTCGTTATGATTTGAGTTTGAATCGAGTTCTTGCAACGAGTCATTGCAATATTTTACGGCCAGGTCCATCATAATTAGCTTTTTTTTTCTGTAATCACATCAGAATGAAACGTAACTTGTTCTAAGCACACATCAATAAAATACTTATTTGCATTACAATTTTTTAAAAATGTAATACCAGTAGTGATGTTTCGTTCCTGAAAGAGTCGGTTCTATGAACCGGCTCTTTTAGTTGACTCTCATGTGTGAACTAGTTTTTGAAGATTTTTTTTTATTATTATTTGGATGTGTAGGCAATGACGTTACTCCTGCAGTGTAATTTAATCAGAATGCTTTCCGGATAACCTCAGACATCTGAGCTGCTTGTTTGTTTGTCCTCTTCGTTTAGATATAACGCTGAAACCTGTGAATCATTTTTAGGACAAAATGACAACCCGTTTGGAAGCTTAAAGAGTCGACTCTTACTGACTCTTCTGACTCTTACTGAGCTGAGCCGGAGGATCTGATCCATCACTAACTGTAGAAGTGAGTATATAGTGCGATTTAACTCATTTTCACTTTTTTTTTTGTGATAACACACCTAATGATCAGACTTTCACATACCACTTTAGCAAAGTTTTGTTATTTAATAATTAATTAATTAATTAATTAAAAAACAAACAAAAAAAACAGTGCATAGGTTAATAGTTTTATGCATAGTTTGCATAGCTTTATGGACTATTAGGAAAAAGACCAATGGATCAATGTGTGAAATTATGGAAAATGGCCAATAAACAAGAAGAAATAGTTTTTTTCTGGAGATTTGAAAAGGGTTTTTATTTCAGGATCTTATAATCTATGAAGACTTTATCCACAGTAGAAAGTTTAGGGCAAAACATTACCACACATTGTTTATATAAATAAATTATGTGTAGATATTAACTAACTTTAAAAAAGAAAGTTAAAACTATACAACATTAGCCAGTTTGTACCTGGTTTTATACAACGATTCACATTTTTATAAGCTAATTAGTACATTAGCTAGACAAAAATCCTGTTAACTTCCAGTATTTGCCTCAAATTGATCAGTATTTCTTAGACAGCCTTATTAATTGCCTTCCATGCCACTATAGCTACAGGCTCCCTTATTATTAATGCTATATTCAATTGCTACAGTAAAAATAGCCATTAAAAGGGACCCCTGATTGTCCTGAAATGACCACATCCATGAACGAATTGTCCCTTCACAGTTTGTTCTTAGCTTGTCCACAGGTTCTTCAAACACAGTGATGAATAATACACTGAGCATCACTCCTGATTTGACACTCGCCTCTCTTTTTGTTCAGACTGGAAACCATTTTCATGCTGATGTTCGCTGTGGTTTTCCCAGAATGCTCTCTGCACCTTATCCAGTTCTGAGATTAGAGGAAGTTTGATGTCCAGATGCATCAGCAAGCTCTCTAGCCATTCTTCTAGCTTTGCAAATGAGGGCCTAGAACAGAAAGTGAAAAAAGAAAAGGGTTTTACTGCCTGGTTGTCTGTGCATCCGTATTTTGCAGAAGCGAAAGAGATTTTAAACTTACCGTTTTTCAGCATCCGTGTCACAACAAAGAGCTGCTAGAGGAAAGAAAGCTGATGGACATTCTGTTGGACAGTAGCCTTTTAGAAATTCCTTGACACCTAGTCCAAATTCCATGGTGCGGGGGAGATAGTCCGGATCAGCATACACTCTGCCAATAATCTGGCGCAAAGAAACGAATGTATGTTTACATTGCATGTTTTAAAAAAATGTAATATCTAATTAATATTTAAGTATTGGTTACCTCACAAAGAATGATTCCAAAGGAAAAGATGTCAACACGTTCATCATAGCTAATACCTTAAAGATAAGAAAAAGAAGAAGAAAAAACACATAGAGCTCATGACCGTGAAGCATCTGTGGATGTTTTGGTGTGTTTGGTTCATTGCAGTGGCTCACCTCGGATCATCTCGGGCGCCATCCAATATGGGTTCCCCACCACTGTATATCTTTTTTTCCTATGTGGCTTAGCCAGCTTTGATGCTTGCTCAGGAGAAGAATAATTTGTCTGAGATTTATCCTCCTTCAGGAGTCGGGCCAACCCGAAGTCCGCCACCACGACAGAATGGTTCTGTAAATATAAACGAAGACTATAATGTTCGTAGGAATTACACAAAGTTGGGAATTCTCATGCCTTGCACCTGGCGTTCCCAGGACTGGATCCAAATCCACTGCAAACTGACCAGGATAAAATGGTTACTGAAGCTGTATGAATGAATGAACATTTTTTGATGAAATGAATTCACACAGTAAGCTAAAGGGACAATGTTCAGGGTATTCTGTACATTCTATATAATGTCTTAAGTGAAATGTTTTTATTGGTTTAAATCCTGGTGCGTTTATACAGAATTAAATTATTGAGATGTGGTCACAGGTGTGGCTACGTGGCTCAGCCAATCAGATTTTTAGTCTGATGCACTGAAACAATCCATTTTAGAAAAAGAGTTTAAATTATGGTGCAGAAGAAGCATCATGATTGTAATGCATCCTCACCTGTCTAACAAGGCAGTTGTGTGAGTTCAGATCTCGATGGATCACATTCATGGAATGCAGGTAGGCCTAGATGAAGAAAACAAGATGGTCTGCACTGATAATGCTGTTTTTTTGTTTGTTTGTTTGTTTGGTTTTTTTTTTTCACAAAAGTTGGCCAGGGAAAACCCTTCACATGGTAAATATTTCATGTTCTACTTTATAGTATAGTTCGAAAAAACTACATTCATTCCTGGACTGGAATTTATTTCTCTTTTGGCTGTATCTTAACCAGAAGTAATGTTGAAGCATTTTAAAATCTGGTTAAAATGAAAAGGATGAAAATTTTTATTTAAAAAAATTTTGATACCACTTTCACGTTGTGGGCATTTGATAGCTGGTATGATTACAAACTGCACTGATTTGGCTTATGTTCATTTCTCTATGACATATATCTTTGCAGGAGAACAGCCTAGACTCAGTTAATTAAAGTTCAAATTCATTAATTGTTTTAATGAATTAAAACATTTAAATGTCATTTTTATGAAACATATTGATTGTTTCTTAATGTTGAGGTGTCAAAATATGTTATGAGGAGAAAAAAAAAACTCCCTATAAAATGTGTCTTTGTCAGCTTGCCAGAATTCATCCTCAGTGACTTCCCAAACTGCCACATTTATTGCAAATATTTGCATTATACTGTTGCAATCTGAAATAAATACAAGCACAGGAATCTATGTTTGTCACAGTAAGTGCTTACCATTCCGGCAGAAATGTCCTTTGCATAGCTTACTCTTAGTTTCCATGGATGATCGCTGCCCTGTAGGATAGTTGATAAAAATATATTGTTTAGTGGCATTACACCACACACTTTTTTTTTGGCTTAAAAAGTACAATATATGATTGAAATAAAGAAATCATGGATCAGAAATACGGTTAAACCATTTTTTGTATGGTTTCTCTCAGAGTCCCTCCTGGCACATACTCCGAGATGAAGTTTACTCGCTTGTCTTTGTAAAGAACTCCAATAAACTTCAGGACATTTGGGTGATCCAGACAGCGCATCACTTTTACCTGGAATGACAGTAAATCAAGTTACACTGAGTTGAAACCCTGTTGAGAAGTGAGTTATATTGTAAATGAGCATAATACAATGGTCCCAAACCTCCTTGAGAAATGTTGTCTGGGTCTCTTCATCAAAACGAAGAAGTTCCTTCATCACCATGACCTCGCCTGTTTGCCGATGTGTCACCTGAGAAGCAGAGGTAGAAATTGCATATAACGTAACTTCAGCTTTTGGACAATTTGTTGTAAGTAAGCGTAACTGGTTCTTCTTTACCTTGATGGCTTGTCCGAAGCAGCCCTTGCCAAGAACCTCCCCGTATATGAGGTCGGAGGGACGGAAGATGCGCTGTGTTTTGTCAACTGGATCGACACGCAAAGACTCGGAGCGATTAATGTTTCTTCTGTGAGAGAGCAGCGGCAAGTGGCTTTGTGAGCATGGGCTTTTTTCAATGCTGCAACTGCGCCTACACAGGAACAAAATGACCTCGGAGTTGGTAAGAGTGTTCCAGTCACTTAATTCCGTAAACACAACATCGTCATGTAATAAATTATCATATGTTTGACAGTTTGACGGTATAAATTCCTACATAACGTGTTTGGAGCGGTGGCGGACATTGTGGTTGTGAGGAGGGAAGAAGTCTAATTTCCCTGGTTGGTCTGCTTCCTCGTCCAACAGACAAGATTGATCCTCCTGACTAGAAAGGCCATCGGGGTTGTGTTCAACAGTGAGTTTCAGGCAGTGCTCAATGTCATGGATCATCGAGTCAATCTGTTAAAGATTAAAATGTCATGTGTTATCATGTCTAAGGAATAAAACAAGACGAAGTGTGATGTTATAGAAAAATAATCATTGAGAGGCAGGTCTTATTTTCCAATAACTCCAAATCCTGAGGTGTTGTATGTGTTGTCCTCGTATGTTTTATTTGTTTATAGTTACACTTAATATTGTGGAACATCACAATATTAAGTTTTTACTCTTTCTTGAAGTTAATAAGACAACAAAACAAAACAAAACGCAGCTTGTCATGTTACCGAGAAACTGCAAGCACTCTGTCCTGAAGACTTTCATGCTTCAGAAGTTTGAAGCGTTACTTCTGCTTGTTACAGATAGAGAAAACCTCACCACGTTAATATACTTTGCCTTGTGCCTGGAACTACATTCCAAGCCATCCTGTAATAGGAACATAATCACCTTTTGACCAATCAGAATCAAAATTTCGACAGCACTGGGGTATAAAATATATTAATTATGTATATAATATCTTACCTCATTGAGTGGAATGTTTTGGACCGAGATTCCATTGATTTCAAGGACAGTGTCTCCAACGTGAATCATTTCCTTAATTTCAGGACTGGTTTTGGACGTATCTAACCTGGAAAGGGTGGATGGTGCACAATAAGCCAAGATGGTGGGTGATAATTGCTAAAAGCTGGTGCTATGTTATATGCAGACTCACTGAGAAACTTTGATAATGGGGCTGTTTTCACTGACAGGGCACTGATCCACAGCAAACGAGAGACCTCTTCTGCTCTCTGCAGAAGGAGGAAATGACACCAGCGCCACAGTGTGAGGAAGCCTGGAACATCCTGCCCCTGAATGCCTCACTGATGCACGTTGATAGTAACAGTGCTCACTAAAGACAAGGTAAAGAAAGACAGTCACTGGACAGATCCTGGTAAATATTACAATTTCTGAAATTAATATAAACAGTGAATCTGTCTTTGTTCTTTATATTTAAAGGCTTATGAACAGCATTCACCCATACACACATTGCACTAAATTAATTTCTCTATAAAGTGTCTTAATTCCAAACAAACCAGTATAATTTGGAATGCTCCACTAAGGTGTATGAATCCCCATCTCCAATGAACATGCTGCACTGTTCACAGATGAAACATTCTGAATGATACTTCCGCTCTCCTGCCACCTATGGAGGAAGGAAACAGATTAAAAAAAAAACAAAAAAAAAACCTCAAAGCAAGACACAATGAAAGAGAGGATGTAGAGGTCAAGCGTTAAGGAAGGGTGGTGTTGACATCAGCACTTGAAATATGAGCTGGTTCTGTTCAGTGAATGAAAGGAAGCAAGAATGAAAGGTTTGTGTGTCATTTGAGATTAGTTAGGGCATTAAATGAATTACGAACAAAAAGATTTTAGGATCATGATGAATGTGTTCTATACAGTCATTAGTAAACTAATTCAAGTCTCACTATATGTCTTGAGTAATCTTGTGAGAGTATTAATTGGACTTTTGCATCTTAAATATATGATGTTCTTACCATAATGACACCAGTGGTGATGATCTCTGAGCATCCACAACACTGTTCTCCAAAGCGAGCCCAGTAGTCCTTTTTGCAGAAATACTGTCCATCTCTTTCATAGTACCAGTGAGAGAGTGCAGAGTTACACTCGCAGCACCTTCACGTGGCAGGAAGACAAGGAGCGAATTAGCGGCGGCTCGTGACCTTGGATTTTGATGTTGCAGGATGGCATTAATAACGACATAACCTTAAACAAAATGAAGCCGAGAGGCTATCCCACTTGACTTATGCTATAGACTACTATCGGGTGAATTTTTAGAGTAACAGGCAGTTGAGAATCGACATCATACAGTCATCCAGTGTACAGTCTAGCAGCTTGTTTTGAGCTTGTTTAGACCTTTGCACTTCTGTCTTTGCACCTTGCATCTCAAAAACCACAGAAAAACCTGAATCTAGCGCAAATAAATTTGGGCACTGGAAAACAAGGTCACTGTGGTGCACACAGTCATCAATATACATCAGTAGACATATTGTTTGCACCTACACTTTGCTTTTGTCTGAGGAAATGTATTAGATTTAATTCTGGTTATTTGCTATAAAACAAGCTCTTGGAGGCCTCTAAGTATTTTTAAAAACAGTGACCTTGGCTACCCTGTCATTAACTGTCCTTTTCTCTGCTCCTCCACCACTAAAAATGTTCACAGAGTGAGCACAGGGCACTGTGATTCCTGTCCCAGTGGGCCTCTATTAGTGTTTGTTGCAGTTCCCATTTTTGAGCACTGCAATAATTACTCTATGGAGCTAAATGAGGCAGTGAGCACGCTGCAACACAGTTGTTCAACATCTAGAAAGGTGAGAAAATCGATGGAACATTGCCTTATATTTGTCAAATAGCAACATTTTTTTAATCGTTGGTCACTCAAAAGTGGTAATTAGCATTTCCACAGAATTTTAAATGTATGGAGTTGTGAGCTGGGCTATTGTTACTATGCTACTATTGCTGAAGAAGCTCCAGACATGATTATAGATATTTAAGTTCTAGCTCACATCATATTTTGCATATATGATGATCACTGATCATTTAGTGGTGGTGTTACAAAAAGAACTGCTGAAAGCACCGGGGGAGGTTTACCAAACTCTGCAACATCTGTACAGGAAAATTCCCCTTCCTGGAGATATTGCTTTTTTCTTTTGTTTCATCTCTCTAGCAAACAGAAACTATCGCAGCATGACAGACTCTTTCATGAACTCTTTAGTGATTCTATGTGCTTCCGCTCACAGCGGATTGAAAACAGGCTCTTTCTTTTTTGTTTTAATCTCGGGTTAAATGTCATCTGACTCCTCCCATTTGTACTTCTCTCACATAAACATTTCTCTGAATTTCCGTTTTCAAAAAAAAAGCAAAGTTCTCAAGCAAACTAAAATTACCCACCAGCCCAGCATATGATTAGATGTTGTCTCTGATTTGTCATGTTTTGGTATGCAGCAGGAGTTTTTGGAAAAAGAGGTGGAGAGACAACAGTAAAAGCTGGATCTGATTAATGTGCGTCATCCGTTTGAACTACACAAACATGTGAAAGAAAAATGTAAAGTCTCTTAAGCAAGGTGTTTAGGTCACAGTTTAGGAGTTACAGTTATAATGTACAGGATGTGACTTGAAGAACTGAAAGAACTGTAGAATTGTAAACCATTTCCTGCTACACAACATTCATTTAACTGTAAAAACACAAACATGAGAATTAGATCATCCCTCATTTGAATGATTTCAGACAGACTTTGACAGAGTTCTGAGTTAGCCTACCTTGCGCTTATTCTTCTCATGTAACGCTCGTCCTGTTGAGACATGTGTTTCTGTTGTACGAACTGGTTAGTGTGCTTTCTCTCTCTCTCTCTTTTTTCTCTCTCATTCACACTACATGGAAGGGGAAGTAGAGTAAGTGGGAGGAGAAGAAACAGCAGCTGTACGGAAATACTCTCTCTACTCTTCCAAATGCATCTGAATACAGTACTATGGAGTATCTGTCTTTCTTTACGAAGCTGCAAACCAGATGAGATTTAATGTTCTTGTGTATACAAGGAGAACGTAAGCTGTGCACACAGTGACCATGTCGCTGTGTCTGTCCCTAACTTTAGCCGACCCCATATGTCAGATTGCTCTGGTCAGCAGTTAAAGGGGGGATAAGGTTACACCCCCACCTGATAGCTGATATCCTACAGAGAGCAGGAGCATGTAGAGACCTGCTCATAAATCACCAGACGCCCTCCTTCTGTGTGTCAGGGAGGAGGAAATTAACAGGAATTCCACTCCAGCTGGAACATGTTTAACCCCAACCCCACCAAAGTCATTAGCATGCAAACAATTTAATAAGAATACATACAGTACAACCTTTAAGTGCATGCGCAGTACTTTGCAGATCTCTTCTTTTTTTTCCACCTACAACCTCTAAAGCAATATAGTTTTCCCCCTTCAGTACTTTCAATTACAGTTACGCCATTTCACAGACATCCAGTTTTTTACTTTTTTGACCACACCAATACGTCTGAATTTTTAGATCCACTGAATGTAAATGAAGGTTGAGGTTTTCTAAATTTATTAAAAATTGTATTTTTGATGTAGAATTTAGTGCTCTTACAATTTAGTGACCATGCATATTTGCCTTCCTGAACACAGGCATGTGGTCCTTTAAGATGTAAGAAAGTCATTTTTGCCAGACAGATATATGTCCAATAAGCATGTTAAGATATTTTTTTAGGTTTATAAGAAGAAATATAAACTAGAAATTCCACTTGGTCCACTCGAATTATGACACGCAGTATGGAAGAATTTCATTGAAGTTTATCAGTTTAAATCATGTATAAGTGAGGGTTAGCCTTTTTTTTTTTTTTTTTTTTGCTATTTGGGAAATGATATAAAATTAACCTAAACTTTAGAAAATGTGTTTTTCTGATTAAACTACCTGTCAAAAAGTGTCTTAAGACATATCTTTTTATTCAGGCTTTTTTATAATATGTTTTATTGAGTCTTTACTGTATTTTATTTGTATATGCTGAGTGTTTGTTGTGTGCTTCTGTCTTGTGTAGTGATTTGTATTTTTAGCTTTTATTTTTGCCTGCTTGTGAGGTGACCTTGGGTGTTTTGAAAGGCGCCATTAAATAAAATGCATTATTATTATTATTATTATTATTATTATAATTTCATTTTTGATTAAGTTCTCATCAAAATTTTAGTTCCTCTAGAGATGATGATGGGATTTCTAACTGATTTTTATGACATTTTCTAGTTAGGCAGGACTACGCTGAAAAAAAGTTGATGTCATTGTATTCATATTTAAGAATTTATCATCTACACTCTCTACCTATAGTGTATTTTTTTTTTATTCATCTAATCATCCATTATCAAAATGACATCTAGCTGGAATTTTGTATTCAAATCTTGCAATTTGTGTGAATCCTTTGAGGGAATCAGTTTGAGTGAGCATGTTGGTCAAACTGAAAATATCAGTGCAGGATTTTTGCCAACTTCCTATTTATTTATCTTTTTTAGGAACAGAGGAGCTGAAAATCTCAGAAAATATGGGTTGGTACTGAACACGTGCTGACAGGCAGGTCTTACTATGTGATGAAAGAGAAGCCTGTTTTCAATTTGCATAATCTTTTCTTCTTGATGAGGGCTAAAGTGTAGGTGCTTCTCTGTCTGTTGTTGTTGTCTAATGACCACCGCCATCAAGTAATTTATTATATGGTGTAGAAAAAGATTATGGTGTTCAAAAGAACACTTTGGGTCATGTTATGATATTGCTTTTATGAAATAATGCAATTGCTATTTGTTTAACTGCTAACAAACAAAGCCCAAAGTCACACTGTGGCACGATTTCCACAATTAAATTTCCTATCCGTAATATCCTTTATTTCGTTATTTAGGTAAAGGCAAAAAAAAAAAAAAAAAAAAAGATATAAAATGCATCACATGAAAAGAGTTTTATATGATTTTCAAGGTTTGTGAAAATCAAAAGGTAAACATTGCAAACCTGCTGGTAATGAATAAGATTCACTGACTGAACCGTCATTCCCATTATCTCAGGTTTCTTTTCCAAATACCGATACATGATTCACAAATGTAAAAAACAAACAAACAAACAAAAAAAAAAAACCAAACACATACAGTGAGAAATCACACAGTAAGAAAATCGAACTCACACATTGCTAATGTTAAATGCGTAAGGAACACAAAATAGATTTAATTTAATGAAAGTGAAAGGAAGAAAATTCAGGTCTCACTATATCAAAAACTAGATGAGAACTACCTAAAATCCTGAGGTGTCATGAACTTGTATTCCTCAGTACTTTGATAATATACTTCCTACAGCAGAAAGTACTGTTGGTTCAATAAAATGTTAATACATATGGCAAACACATTGACGTGGAGCACATCTATGTTTCAAGAACAGCATTGTGCACTCATGAGGAGGTCGGTTTAAGCTCCCCTTAATACAAAAAAAAATATATGGCACCATCAAAAGAGAGAAAAGCAAGTGTTAAGTGTGTGATGAGGTGGTCTGAACCACTTAGCTTAATGACAACTTGATATTACTATCACAGTTTGTCTATTACAGTACATAGCAGCAACAATTCCCCATACAGCATGATTAAATATGCAGTCATGGAAGTGAAAGTGAAGGCAGACAGACTGAGACTGAGTTAAACACATCAGAAATCCCGGTGTTTAGTGTTGGTTGGTAACACTTTTAGCTAATTTATGGTGAGGTTACAGTGAAAATTAAGTAGTAACATGGTGAACATGGTGAACCCTTGGGTGCTGTAATAAAGCCTGTCCTTTAAGTATTAACCGATGTGTGTGAATTAAATTTGGGGTTTACATTGTGCCACGAGTGCATAAGTGCACACTGCATACATCCTTGAATCAAATCTATGTACAAAGTAACATTTGAACACTGAACGTCTGTCGCGTGTTACGAGGTGCACTTTGAGTGGGAATACTTTTACTTTTCTCCCACAAGAAACCAAAAAGTACATTCGAGATTATGCAGTAGCACCACTTGTTCATGAGGTCACTTCTCGTTGCAGGGCTCTCATTTCCTCCTCCTCCCACAGTATTTGCCTTGGCACCCAGCACCTCCTGCAGCCAAAGAATCAGACAAAGTGACCACTTTCTTTAGGTGTCTAATGGTTTAGAAACTCATCATGCATGGTAAATGCACAATATGCAGAAATATTTTATTATACATTTGGAAATATTTAGTGATTAAAAAGGCTCAACCTTCAATCAGATGGTACATGCATTAGGGATGTAATCAAATACCCAGTTAACAATTTGAGGTGGCAGTATTTGAATACTGAAATCACTATTCAGGCAATTGTTATGACTTTTGTCCATTTTGACATTGGGACTACTCTCATGATATTTACTCATGTCATCTTAAAGTTGTTTCACCCCTCTCTAAACGGTTAACCTAAATATCCATTAGTTAAATCATGTGAATATTTGAATATCATAATTTGATAGAAGGCACATCCCAAACATGCATATATACTAAATGTGCACTATACTATACCTCTGTAGCCTCCAACACCTAGAGCACTCTGGAGAGCTGCATATTTGGCTGCTTTAGCTGTAATAATAATAAAACATTTACATTAAAGCTTTTGGTTTAATAAAGTATGAAGTATGGACCCAACACAGCCAGAATGACTGATGCTCCATTCACTGGCAGTGCAAACACTTTTACATGTACTTTCCATACATCTGGTCCAAACTGGATACCTTGTCTGTGTGTCCATTGCATCATTAAATCATAGCAAAGATGCTATAAATCTAAAACATTATTAAATGTTTAAAAAATTGTTTACTATAACTACACTATACATAGATTTTTTTTACTATTCTTTTACTATATTTTTAAAACGATGTCCTTGAATCATCCTATATGACCAGTTATCTTGCACAAAATCTGCATTAGTTATATGAATGCCTCAGGTGAAACTGAGAAGTGGCCTACATTGTTGAGGTGTAAGTGGTGCACTTCCAGCTCCTCCTGGTCCAGCTCCACCATAGCCTAGTACAAAAGAAAATTAATGCATTTATGTATGCCTGTAATTTTTTTTTTTTTTTTCAATTTGGTCATTTGCCAATTACCACCCACTAACTATCATATCTATCTTAACTATCATATAACAACAACCAACAGGAAGGGTGAGGGCAAACATATGTCTCCTCTGAGGCACATAAAGCCAGCCCATTGCATCTTTTCAAACTGCTGCACATGCTGTGTCACAGAGCAGGGTAACACACTCAGAAGAAGGCACTATCTGCCCTCTTCTGCATACATGAGCTCCCACAATTGGCTAGTGTCTCTATGATTGAAAGGGCAGAGAGGGTGTGCAACCCAGAGAGCAGAGAGTCTTGCGCTCTTGACTCCCGGCCACAGCATCATCAGTAATTGAACTCCCGACAATAGGGGGAACACTTTTCTGTTTCGCCACTCAGGAAGATGTTTGTTTTTAAATGGTGGTAATGGAGTGAATTTGCCATTGCTTTCGTACAGCTGCTTTCCAGAAGTCAAACAGATATTAATTACCTGGGAGTGGCTGCTGGTAGCTGCCCGCACCACCACCACCACCGTATCCTGGCACTCCACTACCTGCAGGAGTAGAAGGCTCATTCACTTGTACTTCTTTACTATCCTTATGTATTATTTTGGCATATTTATTCTTTACTTGAGTATTGAAATTGAATATTGTACCCTTACATAATTGCAAGAAAAAAAATTCTTTTTACTCCTTACACTGTTATTTAGACCTAAAGTACAGTCTCATCCAGCCAATGAGTCTATGCTATAAGGCTCAGTTTAGCATCAAATCAAGACATCAGTGTAGAAGGAACTATCAAGAATTGTGACAGTTCTTCATCTGTGTCAACCTTCTCATGCTACACAATGTAGGATAGCTATCTGTGTGCATTTGACCTCAATAAAATGTTTCAGTATGCTGGAGTAAACAAAGACTTATATAAAGTGAGGCATCTCCTTTGCCTCCCTAGAAGGCATGAAGGCCATCTAAAAAAAAAGCATTGCAAATTTACTAACATTAACTAGCTACAGTATATTTAACTATGTTAGCCTGTTTTCTTTGCTAATGCCAGGTTAGACTAGCATCGATTTCAGTAGCTAACATAATTGGCTAGGCAGCAAGTCACATTTTAGCTAATGGTAAATATTCGTTATTTACAGGGCATTTTACTTCTAATTAATTCATTAGCAAACTACATAGCTTTACTCATGCATATGAGCTGCAAACTTACAGAGATTGAATGTTTCAATGCAAAATGGCATAGTTGCTTTAAAATAAAAATAATCTTCACAGTTTTAGTAATAAAGATACTTTTCACGTGAAAACATGATGTTAATTTTGCCAGTTCAAAACATATACTTTTTACTTCAGTACATTTGAACGTGGCTTCTTTTTTTTTTTTTTTTTTTTTTTTTTACTTCCCCTGAGTATGTTTTTGGCTGGATACTTCCACTTTTAACTGGAAGTTACTTTCACTTTCACTTAAAAATAATTTCTCGTATTTATTTTTTTATCCCTGATGAGAGAACACATTCATATGCCCTCTATAGCTTGGATGAGAAGAACGTAAGAATGCTGCCCTACCTGGCTGGTAACCTTGACCCCCCAAGGCACCTGTGCCATACCCTGTAACAAAGGAGAGAAGAAGCAAAATACATGAACAGAGAAAGGGTTGATCAGTGTGATTTCAGAAAAAATAAGGTTTCAAATTGTATCTAAAATTTGACCATTGATATTGGAATTGATTATTTTGGGGCACCTGATTTTCCAGGCTTCCCAACTCCAGCTCCCAGTCCAGCCCTGCCTGGGTAGATGTAACCTAAAAACAAAAAATTGTGATGGCTTGTACTTTAAAATGGTGGTTTTACTGATTTTAGGCCTGAACAGTTCTTGAAGCTATATAATATTCTGCCACCAACTCCACCTGGGCCACCAGGTCCTCCTCCTACGCCTCCTAGCCCTCCACCTACACCACCGGGACCTCCTCCTAAAGCCCCACCTGTACCTCCAAGTCCTAGGCCTCCTGCTCCACCCAAACTGCCAAATCCTACAAACACAGGAACATGTTACTGAGCACGTAATAATGATGATTATGATAATTTAGCTAAGAAGTGACATTGTGAATGATGCATTGTATTTATTTTGTTCTTTATGTAGGTCAAAATGTGAAGCATTTACACATA
The DNA here is from genome assembly GCA_037576675.1 of Pangasius sanitwongsei. NCBI lineage: Eukaryota > Metazoa > Chordata > Actinopteri > Siluriformes > Pangasiidae > Pangasius > Pangasius sanitwongsei. Next base: position 2,719,424 of record CM075017.1, on the reverse strand, counting down.
AATATGCATATTTATGAAAACAAAAGTTATGTAATTGGATTCATGTTTACACTGACAACAGTAAAAAATACCCAGGATTTTTTTTTTGTGAGTATTTCCTTTAGATTGAGTCTTGAATTGACTCTAAAAAAAAACTGTCTTGCTATCTGTAAGTGGTTGGTTTATATGCATCAAGTAATTCAGTGTAATCAGATCTAAACCTAATCTTAATATAATGTAGTACCTCAGATTTTTAATACCATTTCCATGTGTCTAAAATTGATCTTTATAAAGATTTGTAGCATTTAGTATTTAGAAGATGTGTAATAGTAAGTTAGTCATGTAAGTGTGTCATTTTCTTCCATGTAACATGCATGTAGAGGTGTCACACATCAAGCATATAAGGAACACCAAGCTACCTTTAATTGTAAAGTTCCACTTTAATTCATCCATATTCAGATTCATACAGCAAATTGTTTCAGAGTAAATATATTATTGACCACAGACAAAGTTGAATCACCATCACAATTGTATGGCTATTCAAACAAGCAGCACCTGATTTCCCAGGTTTCCCAGCTCTTAGTCCTGCTCCACCTGGGTAGCCCAAACCTGAAAATAAAAACACCGAGCTCTTCTACTGCAGATCTGACAATATGAATAGTAAGTTAGCAGGATTAGAAGGTAGAAATTAAAGCTACAACTTGTTTAGACTGGTAAATCATTAATTAGTTGCATCATGCAAGGTATATTAAGGGGAATATTTAAAAAAAAAAATCCTTAGAACTGAGATTAGGAACTACTCATCTCCTGGGCCTTGTTGATACATAATAAAATACACCCAATGATCACTTTATTAGGAACATTTATGCAATTATCTAGTCAGCCGCTAATGTGGCAACAGCACAATGCGTAAAATCATGCAGATACATGCAGCTGATGTTCACATCAAACATCAAAATGGGGAAAAAATGTGATCTCAGTGACTTTGACCATTGCATGATCATTGGTTCCAGATGGGCTGGTCTGAGTATCTTAGAAACTGCGGATCTCTTGAGATTTTCCTGTTGATGAGAAAGGTCAGAGGAGAATGGCCAGACGGGTCTGAGGTGACAGGAAGGCTATGGTCACTCGAATAACCACTCTTTACAACCATGGTGAGCAGAAAAGCATTTTACAATGCACAGCATGGTGAACCTTGAGGTGGATGGGCTACAACAGCAGAAGACCAAATTAGGTTCCACTCCTGTCAACCAACAAGAAGAATCTGAGGCTACAGTGGGCACAGGCTGGACAATTGGAAAAGGACCAGATGGGATTTTTTTATAATCTTCAACTTACTTAAATAAATTAGTAAACTCTAGAGAGTGTTGTGCATGAAAATCCCAGGAGATTGGCAGTTTCCGAAATATTCAAATAGCCTGTCAGGCACCAACAACCATACCATGACCAAGTGACTGAGATCACAATGTTTCCCCATTTTGATGTTTGATGTGAACATTAACTGAGGCTCTTGCCCTATATCTGCATGATTTTATGCACTGCCTGTTGCCACACAAAGTTGATGGGATAATTACATGAATGAGCAGGGGTACAGATGGCTGGTGAGTGTAGGCAGGGCCTTATAGTAATATCCACTGGTATATACCTCCTCCTTGACCACCCAGACCACCTCCAACTGCACCAGGTCCTCCACCAATGCTTCCTTGACCTCCACCAACTCCTCCTAGACCAGTGCCAACACCTCCAGGAACTCCTCCAAGTCCTCCTGGGCCTCCCACCCCACCCAGTGCTCCAGTTCCCCAGTAGCCTGATGTAAAAAAAAAAAAAAAAAAATCCATTTAAATCTTTGCCTGCTTTACCATTGGGATATAAAGTAAATCTGCTAGTGACATACTTTTGGCTGGCTTTCCCGTTCCAGGGCCATATCCAGGACCTATAAAAAAAAAAGACTATTGTCATTGGCTGCATGAGAGATTGTTATACACTGTATATTGAATTTTAACATGTTGTTTTACTTGATCACTGTCTAAAACTACCTAATGGACTCATTTAATGATAGTTTAACCAGGTTCAACTTAGTTGAATAGTCACCTGCACAGAGCCAACTGCCTACAAGATCACCAAAGTCCAACAGTAACCTCTACCCAACCCCAGTAAGTCTGCCTAGTGCTCCATAAGCTGAGGTCATGGTCAGAATACACATTATATGAAAACATTCCCAATTTCTAAATAATAAAATGATGGCTATGTTTTCTAAATATTTATTATTGAATTGAGGAGATAAAAACAGCAAACCTTTGCTACCCACAGCAGCTCCACTTGGGAACCTTATTCCTGGAAAATATGAGATTATTTCACAGGAGGCATTTTTTTTAGATGACTAGATAGCTTCTTTTGAGATTTAATTAAATCAATTTATGAAGAAGTAATCATTTTTTCGATTTTTTAACAAATCATGAACATACCATTTACTGGAAGAAGGCTGCTGGTACCTAAACCTCCAACCACGCCATAACCTAGAATCAGCAAAATTGCTTTTAAAACAGAATCCTGCAAACAAAACTGGCCAGAATATAGACTGACAAGCTAAATCAAGGGTGTCAAACATGTGGCCCACAGGCTGGAACTGGCCTGGTAATGGTTCAAATTCAGCCCACCAAATTAAAATCATCTTGCAAGCTAACTTATATATGGTAAAACCATAATTTGGATATCTTTCTAATGCATTGCAGTCTGTTTTTCTATTTTGTAGGTGACATGAATTTATATGAATGCCAATGAATGAACACATTTGAGAATATTTGTTAATGTGTTATTAGTCACAAAACAGATTTTTTGTTTCCGGCCCACTTGACATTGAACTAAGAATAATGTGGCCCGTTAAATAAAATAAGTTTCAGTTTTATTCCTTTATGGTATGTGTAGTTTTGCCAGCATTCTGACCTCCAGTTCCTGCTCCTGTACCTCCTGGCAGGAGACTGCTACTTCCAGGCAAAAAGCCAGTTCCTGTTGTCACTCCAGGGCCTATTACTCCACCTGGGCCTCCAGTGCCACCAAGGAGTCCTCCACCTGTACTAATGTAGCCTGAAGCAGGACCATTTTATGTAGACATGAAAAGCATGGCGTGAAAAGGCATTACTTGCCATGTATATTGAATTATGATTTTATATATATATATTTTTTTTGTTTAAAAGGAGCTTAGAGAATTATGCATGAATACCTTTGGGGGGTTTAACTGTTCCACCTACAGGGCTGGTACTAACTCCACCTGGTCCTCTTGTGACTGTACCTGGCCCCCCTCCAACTCCACCTGGTCCTCCTCCAACTCCACCTGGTCCTCCTCCAACTCCTCCTGGCCCTCCTCCAACTCCACCCGGCCCTCCTCCAACTCCACCTGGCCCTCCTCCAACTCCTCCTGGCCCTCCTCCAACTCCACCCGGCCCTCCTCCAACTCCACCTGGTTCTCCTTCAAGTCTACCCAGTCCAATGCCAGTTGCGCTCGGCTCTTCGCCAATTCCACCTGGAGTATCGCCACGTCCAGGTATGACACCACCTCCAGGAAATACAAACTCAATAACGTTACAATTCTGGTATCACTAGGACAAGAAGTTCGTGAGCAACCATGTTAAGTGGAATTGGGAATACCTGGAGGTTTCAAAGGTTTGGCTCCTGGTAGACCATCACCTCTTCCACCTGCACAAGAACACATCCAACCACACCTTATAAGATTGTCCTGAACACACACAACCAGATTTTTAAATATTTTTTAACAAAATGATTAGGTCTGTATAGCTGTGTGTACTGGTCACTGGGACATTGTGTAATTTGCTATATAATTCACTTTGTATTGATGTTTTGCAAAACTGTTCACTGTGCAAACCTTTTGCCATCGTCACATTTCTGACACTTAATGGTAAAAACTCTGCTGTTTACCTAACATGACAGATAACACTGTTACTATAATTTCACTATATTTATTGTTATTGTCTATCACAATAACAATGACACAATCAGAAATATATATGTTTTCAAATGAATAATCTTATAGCTAAATTAATACAATCACCTGCACTTGGTTTTTGCGATTTTCCACCGATACCGACACCAATACCGATACCAACACCAGCACCTTGTGAAAAGATTGATCAACTTTTAAAACTTTAATCAGACTTTTGTTTAGATTGATACATGTTGTCCATGGTTAGTTTATGAGTAGTTCTGTTAAGATCATTTTTGTAAGGTGTAGCTGAATCAAGTTAAATCAAGTTACAATAATGTTTCAAAGCTGTCAGCTTAACAGCAGCTAAAATATTTAGTTAGTTTTTTGTTTTATTTCCATTTTAGATCAGTTGTTTAGGTGCTAGTGGAATACGTTTTACAATTTGTTACAAAGAATAGCAGCTGAAATGAATTAATCAGGTATCGCTTCTGTTTTTTATGCAGTAAACTGGTTAAAAAGATAGTTTCTTGCCTAAATTTTATTATTGTTTGACATTCAAAGGGAACCTAGAGAAGACTCAAGGAGGCTAAAGTCAGGTTTGTCTTTGTATTAGCATGGCATATTAGTAGAACCATGCAGCAATGCAGACCCACTCCATTCTTAGGCAGGCTTTTTTGTACGCCATGAGAATTAGTAAAGGACTGTTACTCCATTAAGTTTCAACAGTTACTCATTACAGTACCTGCTCCTGCCTCAGCTGTTGGGCTTGGGGATTTAACAGATCCAACACCAATACCAATACCGAGACCTGTTCCAGAGCCACCAATACCAATACCAATGCCAATACCTCTGGCAACATTTACACTAGTGCTGCCACCAAAACCAAGACCAATCCCCAAACCAAATCCTGATAAAGAGACCAAAAGGTAATGTGATTTGAGTTAAACATTTACTTTTTACTGGAGTTTTTGACTGTACTGAAAAAGCAGTACATACCACCTGATGGCTGACCTTGACCAACACCACCTGGAAACAAGTTGGTAAAAAAGTTGTGATTTCTAGTAATAAACACTTTGATTATCTTATGAAAAATAAATGTAAAATGGAGTGTAGAACTGCATGCATTTCATTCACTGTATCTCCAGAGGGAGACACAGGAACATCTGAGGTTTTTTCCCACTCCTACTCACCAACTCTTGTTCCAGCTATTAAAACACAAGGAAAAATATAAAAATCAATATAAAAAGAAAACATATACTTGTACAAAGTCAAGATAACAAAAATATTTAATGTTTACCTGAGGCTCCATATGATTACAAAAAGTACAATTATTTTATGACTATTTTAAAAAAAGAATTCCAACACGTACCACTGGGTTGAATTTTTTACACACAAGGATTACTTTATGTGATTGCACTTAAAATATTTTTGAGCCATCAAATGTGATAATATCATTAACTTTTCCTTTTTTTAAATGAACGAAAGCCTTACTTCCTGGTATCTGCCCTCCTGTTCCACCTGAAAAGAAATAAAAGAAACAGAAAAAAGTGAGAATGAGAAAATATTGATTATAATTACTGATTATTAACAAAGGTTCTATAACATACCTGGAACTGAACCGGCTACATCTGAAATATGGAAAAACAGAAGAAAATCAGTACATGATTATACTGTATCTATCTATCTATCTATCTATCTATCTATCTATCTATCTATCTATCTATCTAACAATCACAATATGATAATAGGTAACTGGATCTGGTATCATATAAAGTTCTTCCAATGTAAGCATGGGGATAAATTATTACAGGACCATTATAACTTACAAACAGATTCTTTTTTTTTTGCATGTGAGCAATTATCAATGAAAACTAGTCATGAATGAGGACAGTGATGTGTTAAACATCCGAATTCAAAGTAATACCTGGTTTACCGCCAGCTAGGATGGGTATTCCTGTCCCAGTAACTCCATCAAGTCCATCCCCATCAATAGGACCACCACTAACTCCTTTAATTAAAAAAAGTCATCACACAACTTCATATGGAAATCCAAACTTTAAATATGATTAGAAAACACAAGCTGCTTTCAAACCTCACAATATAAGCAAATCTTAAATTTTAGGATTTACCTTCACCTGGACCACCACCAATAGAATTTCCAGATCCCTCTATCACTCCACCTGGTTCCCCTGAGTAATGGAAGTGAGGCATTTCAAATCAAGTTTATATTGGGTAGAAGAAGAAAGTTGATAGAACAGACATTGGGGAAAAAAACTTACCCAACCTAGGGGCCTTAGTAGCACCTAAGTTCAAAATAAAGACAAATTTATTAAATTCGTAAAGAGCCAGTTGGGCTGAAGTCACAATTTAACTTGATATTTCACACACACATGAGACCTCTAACAAGCACCAAATCGGTATCCTGGATGTTTGTTACTAACCTGGTCCTTCTGTAGTGTCATTACCAGTCGTAACAGCTGATCCATCAGGATTTAGGGGAAAAAACAGTACAGAAAGAGTTACAGCATTCTGCATATCATTGTATTATTTCTGTCTTGCTTCTTGCACTTCCTTTCTTACTTCCTAACTGTTTTTACTTAATTACATTCTTACTTCATTTCTTTCCTACTCATGTACTTACTTCTTTTCATACTTTCATATTTTCTTTCTTTCTTTCTTTCTTTCTCTCTTACTTACTTACTTACAAACATTCTTTCTTGCTTGCTTACTTACTTTCTTTCTTATTTATGTACTTACTTTCCTACATACGTTATTCCTTCCTTCCTTATTTGCTTTCATTAAACATATTACCTCCATCAACTCCTGTTTTGGTTCTCTGATCTGTCGATTCTGTTGGTATACTGCCTGGGACTCCTGTTCCTCCTATTGCTCCTCCTATGATGCCTGGAACTCCTATGGTCAGATTTAGAACATATTCCTAGTTGGTTTCCTGGTCAGTCAATAAAATGGTGTATGTCGATCAACCCGACAAACAGGAGGGAACACCAACGCACCATATTTGCCTGTCTTGCTTCCAATGACTGGTACCCCTCCTGCTCCACCAACAGTGCCTGAAAATATAGCAATTTGTAAAAATACAACCCTTTATTAATTGTCTAACAATTTTCTAATGGTTGATCATCACCTGCACCAGTTGCAATTCCAGTCTCTATTCCTGTGGTTGTGGTTCCAGCTCCAACAACACCAGGTACTGACCCTGCTCCACCTAACACAGTCCCAGTTCCACCACTAGGTTGACCTATTAAGATGGTGAGTTATAATTAATAGTTCAGTTATCAGAGATGCAATAAGACTGTATCCCTGTAATCATTCCTTTAAACCACATTAGAGGTCCTGTCAAAAGGGGTCCCTACCATATTTTGGTGGCTTTCCCCCTGGTCCATATCCTGCATATTGTGATAGAGAAGAAAAAGAGAAAAACATTATAAAAACATGAACACCATCACTATTGGTTTGTTAACAGAAACTTGCCTCCATAGCTTCCAAGACCAGTGCCTGGTCCACTGCCAGGAACTCCACCAAGAGCAGATCCAGAGCCAATAGCACCTCCAAAGCCCCCAGGCACTGCTCAGTGGGTCAAAAGAAAAATGCTGTCTAGATTACACAGTTACCTTTCTAACAGTGCTAACATGCTACATTTGCTCTGCTACATTATCCTGAATTCACAAAACATTTTTATTTAATCCCTTTGAAAAAATAAATTGTAGTATTCATATTGGGCATACTGTGAAAGCTGTCACTGCATTTTTTTAAGAAGACTTGGTTACTTAGAAGCCTACGTTTACATTTACATAATTTGACTTATGCTTTTATCTAAAGCAACGTACAGTTGAGACAGGATAGAAATGAGCAGTTGATGTTTAATGAGAAAATACTACTTATATAGTCTTTTCACAAGATATTTTCTTATTCGTAGGAAAGTAATTATGTGTATTACTTCTAGTTTTATATCATTATTTTTCATTAACAGTAGTTTTGTTTCACTGAGGGTTTTGGATTCTATACTCATCTCTGATTGTTTTCAACATAAACATGTTTTAGTGTGAACAAAATGTGGAAACTGGAAGATGTTTTGCTTACCAGCCTGTCCAGTGCTTGCTACGCCTCCTGTTCCAGTGCCAAGTATGGCTCCTGCTCCTAATTGTCCTGTTGCCCCTGGTATACCCAAGGAGGAATAAAACAGTAAGTTTTTTGTACTGCTTTAACAGAATGTGCCAACATTTGACGCTATGAACTTGTAACGCTATTTTCTAGCACTGAAAAGTGGAACTTGAGTATAGAATCTGAAATATACTCATCACCAAACCATGCCTCAAAAAATAATTCTTTCATGCAAATCTCTAAACTGTTCAGACAAACAACATCAGTGTACATGAATGCAAAATTTCCTTTAGTTCTTAAGTTGCTCAAGTATACTAGACATGGTCAGTCTCACCAGCATTTCAGTTCACTTCATTTGAAAAAATGTATTTTCAGAAGCGTACCATATTTAGCAGCTTTCGAACCTGGTCCATATCCTATAAGAAACAAAACATGTTACCTTCAATAGAAAATGTCTGGAGAAACAATTAACATACATCTAAACCAATTACACTGTTCTGGTGAAGCCTTTTCAAGCTTGCAATTACCTCCAGCACCTGTAGGCCCTCCTCTGACTCCTGTTGCTCCAGGTACGATGCCTGCTCCAAGTCCATATCCAGCCCCAGGACTCGATCCAGTTCCCTGGCCATATCCACCAACAGGTCCTGCTCCAGGTCCATATCCTTGAGCAGGACCTATTCCAAATGGTCCTACACCAGATGGAGCAACATGCCCAGCCTGACCTGCACATTGGATTTACAAAACATTCACCATATTTAAGTGCCTTTGATCCACTTGGATATGCTACAATTAGGACACAAGATACAAACTATATATGAAATTGCCAATCTAATAAACGAGAATCTTATATGTGTATAACAATTGATGCTTTACCTCCAGTACCTGGACCAAAGCCCCTAGGTACTCCACCAGGACCATATCCCCCAGGTACTCCACCAGGTCCATAGCCTCCAGCTGGTACACCTCCAGTTCCTACTCCACCTCCTGGTGCCACTCCAGCACCAAGACCACCAGCTGGTACTCCTGGTCCTAATCCACCACCAAGTACCCCTCCTAATCCTCCAGGCAATCCTGTTCCAGGAGTCCCACCTGTTCCACTTGGGAATCCTTTTTTTGCAGCAGTAGATTAAATGTGCATTACATTTCAACAAGAGGATTCAGTTAGAGGATTCTAACTAGATTTACACATAATTTAATGTGCCTTACCATATTTGCGAGCTTTGGTTCCAGCATATCCTGAAAAGATTGTGATGCAAAAATACAGCACATAGAACACAAAGACTGGGATTACATATTTATAACGTATTTACAAAACAAAGTAAATGTTTATGGATATTTATAACATTTACAAAACAAAGTAAATGTTTGTGGACATTTTAATGTTTTTCATGATCCTAAACTGAGGAACAATTACTTAATTTTGACTTCTCTTGGGTGCTATTATTATATGTTTTGCATGATATCCAGATGCATTTACATTTACATTTATAGCATTTGGCAGACACCCTTTTCCAGAGTGACTTACAGAAGCTTTGAAGTCTCTATCAATAAGTACATCCTCATAGTGGTTCACTAGGTCAGGGACTAAGAGTACTATCAGTCTAACAAGCCTACTTTCAGATGCAGATGCAGATTTAGACCGCAATCCCACAAGCACTGAGGAGTCCCTCAACTCAGCACTTTCTAGATCTATGTATCCATAGAATATTCTTTAACAATATATTGTGCATATGTAGAAAAACAGCTATGCAACAATATATTTTTATAATTGATAGAATGAATGTCCAGCATACTGAAATATTTCAACATATTCTTGTTTACCTCCGGGTCCAAGACTGCCACCAGGTACTCCTCCAGGTCCAAAGCCAACCCCTGGCACACTTCCAGGTCCAAGGCCACCACCTGCCACACCTCCAGGACCAAGGCCACCACCAGGTACACCACCAGGTCCAAGGCCACCACCCGGCACACTACCTGGTCCACCACCAATTGTCCCTCCCGGTCTCAGTCCACTTCCAGGCTGACTTCCAACTCCGCCAATTCCACCAACTGTCCCTCCTGGTACAACTCCGGAACCAGGTCCACCTAGGGCACCACCAGCACCTCCTATTATGCCTAAAATAGGATTAGAAAGTTAATTATGATAATTAATAAAATGATAAATAATTATATTTAATAATTATTTTTAAGAATTAAACTTTACTAAATTAAATGTCTTACCATATTTTCGGGCTTTTGCATCAGTTCCATATCCTGTGGAATTTTAATCAGAAAATAAAGTTGTTAGCCTTTTCTATAGTAAGTTATACCTGATCTCCATATACTCCACCCACTGTGAAGGAGTACATGTACATTCTATTGACTGTTTCCGTTATAGCACTTACAAAACTTCGTAGTATGTGCTAATATATACGACATAACAGTTGAAATAAAAAAAAAATCACAAATTAAAATAGTAAATTGAATAGTTATTTAAATATAACATGAAGTAATACCCCCAGTTCCAGTAGCAGGTCTGAGCCCTCCACCAGGCAGCCCTCCAACACCTCCAGGCACACCACCAATTCCTCCAACTCCCCCAGCAGGCAACAGAGCAGCTCCAAGACCACTGCTGGCTAGACCACCAGTCGCAGCTCCCCCTGGTAACCCCCCTGGTAATCCTCCTGGAAGTCCTCCTGGCAATCCTCCAGCACCTAAAGTGCCACCAGGACCTCCAAGCTGAGCTACACAACAAAATAATAGTATAAAAAAAGTTTTTCTACTGGAAAAATTTCTTGTAGTGAAAGTAAGGGCTAAAATAAAAATGTTAAGTACCATTGGTTAAATAAGCATTGTGCTTTAATCCTATAAATAATAAACTAGCCATAAATGGATTCATGTTATTAATATAACTCTTACCATATTTTCGTGCTTTGGCCGCAGCATATCCTGAAATTTATAAAAGAAAACATGTCTCATTATTCAGAAACAAAATAACCCATTTTAGTTTATATTATGCAATAATATTCACATTTCATTTAACAAGTTACCTCCAGGACCAACTCCAACACCAAAGCCAGGAAGTCCACCGGCTCCAAGTCCAGAGCCAGGAAGTCCACCAGCTCCAAATCCAGAACCAGGAAATCCAGAGCCAGGAAGCCCACCAGTTCCAAGTCCAGAGCCAGGAAGCCCAGTGCCAGGAAGCCCACCAGTTCCAAGTCCAGAGCCAGGAAGTCCAGAGCCAGGAAGCCCACCAGCTCCAAGTCCAGAGCCAGGAAGCCCACCAGCTCCAAGTCCAGAGCCAGGAAGCCTACCAGTTCCAAGTCCAGAGCCAGGAAGTCCAGAGCCAGGAAGCCCACCAGTTCCAAGTCCTCCTGGCAATCCTCCAGCACCTAAAGCCCCACCAGGACCTCCAAGCTGAGCTACAGAAACATTGATAGTAGAAACAATACATGAAAATTTTATTGAACAACCTTGTAAATTTCCTTGTGGCTCAAGTCAAATTAAGGACTTCAGTAAATGTGTTAGGGAGTATTGTTTAAATAAGCACTATGCTTTGTAAGGTGTGAATATGACCATCTTGACTTTTGGACATTACATTTAATCATTACAGAACCTACATGGATTCATGTACATTATTAATGTGACTTTTACCATATTTTCGTGCTTTGGCTCCAGCATAACCTGAAATTTGTAAAAGAAAACATGCATCACTACTCTGAAACAAAAATAATATATTGTATTATATATAATGCAACAATATTCACATTTCATTTAGAAGTTACCTCCAGGACCAACTCCAACACCAAAACCAGGAAGTCCACCAGCTCCAAGTCCGGAGCCAGGAAGTCCACCAGCTCCAATACCAGAGCCAGGAAGTCCACCAGCTCCAAGCCCAGTGCCAGGAAGCCCACCAGCTCCAAGTCCAGAGCCAGGAAGCCCACCAGTTCCAAGTCCTCCTGGCAATCCTCCAGCACCTAAAGCCCCACCAGGAC
>CM075017.1:2659706-2702163 GCA_037576675.1 Pangasius sanitwongsei | reverse complement strand
TTATATTTTTTTCTATTTTATTTTTTAATAATTATTTTTTTTTATTTATTTTTTTTTTTTTTATATATTATATATATATATATATATATATATATATATATATATATATATATATATATATATATAAACTAAAATCTATATATGTTTATACACCTAATGTTTGCAGCTTACAACATAAAAAAACAGAAAGTGTCTTAATAAGGTGTTGGGCCAAAATGAATCACCAGAATACCTTCAGTGCACATTGGCATAGATTATACAAGTCTCTGGAACTGTACTAGAGGGATGGAACACAGTAATTCCAAATGATATTCCCTAAATTGGTGTTTGGATGATGGTGGTGGAGAGATCTAACATGTAGGTCCAAAATTTCCCAGAGGTGTTCAATTGGATTAAGATCTGGTGACTGTGAAGGCCATAGCATATGAGCCCTGTGGTTCAAGGCATTGTCATCCTGGAAGAGACCACTCTCATCAGGATTATAGAAATGTTTAATCATATGATAACCTTCTCAAAATGTGAATCTTCCCTTTAACATAAAAACATGCCAGCAAAATGCCCCACAACAAAGCAGAGGCCCCCTTTTTCCCTTTAATGTGTCACCTGTCTGTAAATTTGAAAAAGTAAATTAAGGTTCCTTACCTACTCCCACTCCACCAGGACCATAACCTAGGCCAACTCCACCAGGACCAACTCCTCCTGGTCCGACTCCTGGGCCAACTCCTCCTGGTCTGACTCCTCCTGGACCGAATCCTCCTAGACCAGTGCCACCTGGACCAACTCCTCCTGGTCCAACTCCTCCTGGACCAACTCCTCCTGGACCTACTCCTCCTGGAACAATTCCTCCTGGACCAACTCCTCCTGGTCTGACTCCTAGACCGACTCCTGGACCAGCTCCTCCTGGACCAACTCCTCCTGGTCCGACTCCTAGACCGACTCCTGGACCAGCTCCTCCAGGACCAACTCCTCCAGGTCCAAAACTCCCAACACTCTGTCCAGTGCCAAGTCCACCTAAGCCTCCTATAGAAGAAATTTGGCAAATGTATTTGGACCAGAAAGTTTATCCCTTCACATATTGTATTTTCTCTTGAAGAAAAATCATAATACTAAGTCAGTTAAAAAGTACTGACCCAGTTTTGGAGGTTTCCCACTGATGCCTATTGAAAGAAACCAAATGAATATGGTATTTTGCTAGGTTGCTAGGAACATGCTTTAAAATGCATTTATTAATATTCTGCAACAATAATAGCAGAGGTAAAAACAATATTGCATCATATCATCCCAAGACTTTACATTAACAATACATCAACTAAAACCAATTAGTTGTTTTTCTTTACTTTTACAGAATTCTATTAATTATTCTTAAAGTGTACACTTAGCATTCACTCTATTTATGGGCAAAGTACTTCATCATTATGTCTAACCTCGTCCAAGTCCACCAGGGCCAACACCAGCAGTTCCAAGTCCACCAGGGCCAACACCAGCAGTTCCAAGTCCACCAGGGCCAACACCAGCAGCTCCAAGTCCACCTGGACCAATCCCTCCAGGTCCAACTCCTGCTCCAAGAGTACCAGGCACTCCAACACCAAGGCCTAGTCCTCCAGCACCTAATCCAGTACCAAGCCCAACATCCGTCCCTCCATAACCTGGCAAATAAGGTGCCAAATATTCTCTTAAGTTTTACTGGAAAACTAATGACATTCAACTCACCAGGCCCTGCAATTCCAGGCACAAGTCCTCCTAGTCCACCACCTCCAAGAGCACCAGTTCCTAGTCCCTGAGCACCATATCCTGCCCCTGGAAAGTATACATTTATTAATTACACATTTACTATATTAAAACTGTTATTTTATATATATATATATATATATATATATATATATATATATATATATATTAGTAATTATATGGAAATATTATCCATATAATTACTATAGAATGGCTGACTCCAATCTCACCTGTTTTTGGAGGCTTGCCAGCAGCTCCTGGTTTAAAAAATAAAGATTGAGCAATTAAACAACTGTAGCAATGAGCAATGAAAATATTGAAGAAAAAAATAATGTGTGTAGTGTGACAATAAGAATAATTGGCTTGGTCTGAAAATTATTAGAGTTTTTACACCTAACCAGATATCAACACAAGAAACACAAAGTACAACAACTAATACAGTAGTTGGAGAGAGCAAAAATTTTGATTGGCTTTGGGTCCAATTGATCTTCTTTTGGAAACTGTCATTAGATGCTAAAATAATTATATTGTGTAAAAGTGCAACTGTTATCACATTTATCATTATCATTTGTGGTTGACAGAGTTATACACGGCTGAAGTTAGCAACATTAGCAGCCTTACTAATTTGTGACCTGCTCAGATTGCATTGCATTATAGCCTACAAACAAATCTCAGAGATTTGCAAATAACAATGCAACAATTTACCTTAAATAAAATGATTTTTGAAATTGCGTATAGCCAACATATCATTCAATTACATTATTAGCATCTAGCTACTATTCATGATTTTTCTCAACACACATTCTCTTTGATTAAAAAAACTATTAAATATTTTTGTTGAAGTGCTTACTATAAAGTTAATGTATATGTTATTTGTATGCTGGTAAAAGTTAAACTTGAAGCATATGCTGTTTATGCAGTGCTTTGCAAGATCCACAGTAAAATTGTTACTGCTGTTTTTTCATGGGATCTGACTCAATCTGCTCTGACTTGATCTAATCTGAGCCCTCTGGTATAGGCCATTGTCAATGCCTTCAGGTCTGACACCTCTGAGAACAGGACTTCCAGGACCAGTAGCTCCTGATCCAGTGCTCCCTGGACCAAAATTACAAGATCCAGAGCCACTACTACTAGGCCCACCATATCATGTAATTTAGTATGCTACCCTCAACACATGGGGGTGTTTGGGGGGATTTACTTGTCTAACATAATTTCCACAAACCTGCTCCAAGTCCTCCAGTTCCCAAGCCACCAACACCTATTCCACCAGTTCCAAGACCTCCAGTGACTGGTCCACCTGTTCCAGGACCTGTACCATAACCACCTGGTCCTACTCCTCCTGTACCAGTACCAGGAACAAATGCTCCAGTTCCGAGTCCTGGCCCACCAGTACCAGTACCAAATGCAGTCCCTGCTGTGCCAGGACCTATATAAAAAAAAATCAATAACTTCTGTATATTGCCTTTAAAAAATTCTATATTAAAAATAATGTATGGCCATTACATTTAAGTATAAAGAATGTAGAGGGTCACTCACCAGCTGTCTTCCCTGGCTTGTAACCAAGAAACCTTCCTGGTACTAAAATACATTGAAATGGAAGAAACCATAATATTCAGTTTTAAATATATGACTTTGTATGTATTTTTGTGTTTATCATTGAATATGACATGGCTACCAATGTAAAAATATTAGAATTATTTTTGAAATTACATACAGTATATGCCTAAGACTTAAACAAGACTTCTGATCAAAATTTGTGTGCCAACAATAATTTTCTAAATTAATTGTGCTAGAAAATTAATACTAGCATATCTTGAGTTTATTAAAAGGAACTATCTAACACCTCCTGCTCCAGGACTGGTGCCAAATCCTGGTCCAGTTCCTAGTGCACCTCCAGGACCGGCACCAACACCACTCCCTGGAAGGACTCCGGGCCCTATGCCTCCAGGACCAAGTCCTGTGCCTACGCCTACCCCAGGACTAATTCCAGTACCAAGTCCAGCTCCAAGACCCCCTACTGGACCAGCTCCAGCACCTTGCCCAACTCCAGGACCGATGCCAGCCCCTAATCCAGGCCCAGCCCCTCCTCCTGCAGCTGGTATGTAGACTCCTGCAACAGAGGACAGTTACTAAATTGGGATAGTTACTAAATTATTTAGAGTGATGAATGAATGGGAACAGGGAATGTATACATGTCAAATGTATGCATTTAAAAAAAAAAACATCTAGAACATATAAGTTACCATTATTATCATTACACATGTTTACAGTATAGGGTTTTTTGCATATCCCAGAAGGATGCTGGGGTCAGAGCGCAGGGTGAGCTTGCTCAAGGGCCCATAATTAGTAGCTTACGTTTAGTAACCCATTATTCCAGTTACCTGCTAACCCTCTACCATTCCATCAGTTACCTGCTGACCTACTGTTACTCAAATAACAAGACCAGTTCTTAGAATTTACACCTGTCATAAGGGTACTACCCTCCTCCAGGTTCATATAACTTTAATCACTCAATGTTTCATGTACTTTTGAAAAAAGAGTGTCTGGTAAAATTTTAAAATTTTAATGATTAATCTTTATGAAATTATGAAAATTATAGCCTACATCTAGGTGTCTCTCAAGTTGGAATTTACCATCTATGTGAATATGTCTTCTCATCTACTGTACAGTTTTAGAAAAAAAAAACTCTTTCTAGAGTTCCTCAGTGGTTCCATTGATAGTTAGGGGTCTATAGCTTCCAGAGAGGGTTGAAATTGGTATATTCTCTGAGTGAGAAACACCAAGGATTTTTCAGGATCACTCCTCCAGTGGGACAACTGAAGAACCCTTAAGGGTATGTAAACCTTTTCATTTTCTAATACTGTATAATACCATGAGAACAGTGCATACCTGTAGTTTGTTACTAGATAACAATTACGTCTCTTCATTTATAAGCACAGGTAGTGGAATAATTCATTTTGGAAATGAAAGAGGTGAATGAATGAACTCTTATTGAAATCTGATTTAGATACATAATGTACTGTATGAAATCTCTAAACTGCATCAAATCATGCACCTGTAAGTAAATGACTAATGGTGCCTTCAGTACTAGTTCAGTGGGCTTACAAGTCTTTTAAGAGCCTTGAGTCTAGTTTGTAGAAATGCACTAAAATAATGGTCAAAAACCCTGGAAAAATAAATGAATTTGAAAATGATTTAGGTGGTGCATTCATAATCTAGAATGTGATTACTGGGAAAGATGATTTTTGTATTTATTTCCTCCAACTCTGTGACTTGAATGTCATCTCAATTAAAGCCATACTTTAGTTTTAAAGTTCTTTTTTCTTATGTTAACATACTTTATTATACTTAAGCTCAGTCTATGACTATTGGTTGAATCTAAAAAGACAAAAACAATGCAGAATAAATTTTAAAGTCCCCAAGAATTTTACCCCAAGAACCTATGAAACTGAGCTAGATTACATCAGTTTCTACCTGCTGCTATACACACACAATCTAATTATAAACACTGGATCACTGTCTATAATAATGATTGGAGGGTGTTGTATTTTAGAGCATCTGGTAGATTTCATATAGAGAAAGCCTGTATCAGAAAGTAGGAGACATCTTACCTCCTTGAAGTGAGGGTCTACACAGAGCCAACAGGACAAATCCATGGAAGAGCAGCAGAGCTTTGCCCATCGCCATCCTGCTCTGTAATACCCCTTTTCGTTAGCAACCTAGGGGTTTTATTCCCCCCAAAAGCTCATAGATGTACACCCATGCCTTGAAAAAGGAGGGAAATTGGAGTGGGATGTCCATCTGTGTGTTTGTGTGTGTGTGTGTGTGTGTATATTCAAGATGGGGGGTTGGACAAAGGTAAGGGTATGATTCACTAAGTAATTACTACACCCAACACTGTGTCTATGTACATTTCACTTTTTTTCTCTTTATTCCACCTCTGAGGCCCCCAAAATGATTTGTGCTTGGGAAACACACTGCCGAACAGAAAGAAATGAGACACAGAGAGATAGAGAGTTTAAAGATAGTAAGATCTCTTATCCTGTATGCCAGATATTTTCACAAATTTCATAAATATGCACATTTTCTTTACTTCATTGCTCCAGAGATGTACCAAGACATTATGTGATAAGAAATTATCAACAGATCTAGACATGCTTATGCTGATTTACTGAGGGTACTGTAATAGATGTGCTCAAATACTTCAGTTCTATGCAATGTATCGTAAATTTTCTGAAATCATAAAATCTTCTGGTATGACAGGGTTAGTGCCTTTTGCAGTGACTCTAAGGGGTTTCCTGGAAAAGTATCACATTCTTTTTTTTAACTCCTTTAGTTAAGTTAAATTTTTTTTTTTTTTGGTGATCTAGCTCTCCTTCTTTGGGTTGGGAACCTTCTGCCAGAACACAAGCTGTGTTTTTAGGCTGTTGGCAAGAATAAAGATTAGGTCATTCCTGCACTGACAGACATTTTGAAATTGAACGTAAAACCGCATATATGCAGAGAGAGAGAGATAGAGAGAGAGCATGTATCTTGGTGGGGACATTTGGCTGGTCTCTACAAGGAAAACTAAAGAAAAAAAAAACTTTCCTTTTGGTTACTAAGGTTAGGGTTATATTTGGTTGTAGGCATACCATTAATTAGCTGCATTAATAATTATGTCAATGAAACATCTTCACAAGGACAAACATCTTAGAGAAACACCTTGTTACACAAACGACATGCAACACAGAAACCATTAAGCATGTTCTGCATTACAGAGCCTAATATACAACAAAAATAAACTAACCAGGCCTGTGATGATGTAACCAATTACAAGTCAGTCACAAGGAGCTTTTGTCACAAGACATTTTTTGTTCTGTGGTCCAAAGCAAACCTTATTGAATCTTTCTTCCTTCCAAAAAAAAAAAAAAAAAAAATCAACATACCATGTTAGCACCACATAGTGTAATTACAGATGTGCGAATGTGCATAAATTCACAAAGATGACTCTATTCACTTCAGTTGACTAGTTGCACTGGTAATATGCAAAGCAACAATACGCTGCATTTGGTAAAAGAAAAGCGATCATACAAAACTATATATGACAATTCATATCTTTGCATACAGACTTCAAAAAACACACTGACATCCAAATCTGGACAGTTTTAAAAAAAGATGTCTGGCTCATGTGAGAACTGATAAGTTAAGTCAGTTAGTTATTGGCCATTGACTGATGTAATTTCGCCAATGTCTAATGTGCCTTTAATAAAGCAGTGGATTTGCAATGGAGTAGGGCTGAGGCTTGCACAATGCTGTAATTCCTTAACGCAAAACAGTGTAATACCTTAATTGGACACAAAAGCTGCTTTTATTGCCTTGCGTGAAACATGATTGAAACCATTTTTACGTACAGTTTGATGGAGCAGCATAGTTATGTGATGAAATAATTGTAGAATAAAAACAACTGGGGAAAAGGGTCTACAGAGGAGATATACATTTCTCTCCCAGGCTGATAAGCTGCAGTGATTATGTAGCAAAAAAGAAAAAAAAAAACAGAAAAAGGAAGGTTTGAACATGAAGAAAAAGCTGTGGAACCACCATGATATTATTATAAATTTGGTTAAAAGTGCAATATGTTTACGAACTCATTTATTATGTTGTGTCCAGCAATGAAACGGGATAAAGACATAGTAAGGTTTATTCTAATTATTACGCCAAAAATATCTAGCCTATAGTTTAATTATAATAATCTTACATACTGTCAAACCCCCATCCAACATGGAGAAAGCTATAGTTTTCCTCATGGGGACCAGCCAACT
This sequence comes from Pangasius sanitwongsei, assembly GCA_037576675.1. Taxonomy (NCBI): domain Eukaryota; kingdom Metazoa; phylum Chordata; class Actinopteri; order Siluriformes; family Pangasiidae; genus Pangasius; species Pangasius sanitwongsei. The sequence goes on along the minus strand of CM075017.1, from coordinate 2,694,634 downwards.
GTCCCCACATGGTCACTCTCAGATATTCCAGATATTGCATGTGGAGATATTTGGTCCCCATTAAGATATATAAACATGCCCCCTCACACACACACACACACACACACACATGCTTCAGCGTTGTGTGCCCAGTGGCCTGCTCTCTTTGCCAGCTCAGAGAGGCATATCAGAGTTATGAATAAAACTGTTGATTGAAATGCGCTTATTTTCAGTTTACCTAATGTCTACCTTACGTTTTCCTAATGTCTGCTGTCTATATAAGGATCTGCATGCTGCCTGCTTACACTCCCACAGACTACTCTCACCATTTAACAAGGCTAGGGGAATGTGGATTGCTTTTCAACAGGATATCAGAATTTGGTCTCGGGGCCCCTTTAGATAAGTTGGCATAAATGTAACATTTCTCAGGTCACATCTAATGCAAATTTCAGACAGAAATCAATAACACACATGTGAATGAGATATGCAGCTGTCATAAATATGAGGTGGTCTGGGAAAACCAATCAGTGAATTCTGCAAACAGCCAAAAATGATGAAAAATCCTTGTTTGACTACAAATTGTCTTTTCTGCCTTACAGCTTAATGATGATAAAATTGGTGATGGATGGAGAATGCAATGTCTACAGCGGTGTCCGGCCTTGGAAAACGAGTCTGAATCGCTATTTTGAGTCACTGATTTGACACAAAACTAGCTGAGTGGGATCTCGTGTACACCTCTCCACTTCATGCAAGGTGATATCAAAGTGTTAATAGTCCATTAAAGCAAAATAAAGTTTAAGAAAAAAGAGGTTTCGCAGCATAGTGTACAACTGACCATAGAATTGGCTTCATCATGAGCTATTTTCAGTCCAAGTACAAGGCAAATCCCATTCAATTAATACTCTGTCGATTAGACATGGCTGATATGACAAAAGAAATATCATATTGATTCTCAAAGACATTTCTACAGTATTTAATCTACACTCTACAAAACTCCTCCCATGTAGCGAAACAGAAAAGCGTTCACCATATTATCCAGAGATTGCAATTTTGAATCCTGACAATGCTGCAGGATTTGCAAGAAAGCAAATATTTTTAAAATATTAAATAAAAATTTTAAAGTCAAATCAGTCAGTTTATAATTGTTTTAAAAAAAAATCTAAAACGGGGGGCATGGTGGCTTAGTGGTTAGCACTGTGTTGTTCTGTTCATTGTTGCACTGTGGGACAAGGCAATAAGGAAAAAAGTGACAAATGAAGAGCCTTGAACCCTGAATCTTGATGCCTCGCACCTCCAGGGTTGTGGGTTAGAATCCCGTGCACTCCCTGTGTGTGCAGAGTTTGCGTGTTTTCCCCGTGCTTCGGGGGTCTCCTCTGGGTACTCTGGTTTCCTTCCCCAGTCCAAAGACATGTGTTGTAGGCTGACTGACATTTCCAAACTTCTCCGTAGTATGTGAGTGTGTGTATGCGATTGTGCCCTGTGACAGATTGGCACCCCACCCAGGGTGTCCCCCACTTTGTGCACCGAGTTCCCTGAGATAGGCTCCAGGTTCCCTGCAACCCTCTGTAGGATAAGCAGTACAGAAAATGGAAATGGAAATTCTAAAATTATATCCAGAATATGGCAGAAATGCTTATTGTTATGTAAACTATCATATCAAAATTTTACCAGTGATATCGATATCATTATATCGCCCAGCCAAAGACTAATACATGACTCCCGGAAACCTGCTGAGTAATAGCTTTATGAGTTCAACAGAATGTCCTAGGGACATTCCCCAGCTACTGTATCTTCAATTAAAACCACAATCCATAGCTTCCTGAAATAATACAGAAATAAAGGCAGGGCAGGCTAAAAGAGTGTTGTTTGGCAAATTAATCTCAAAGACAGGAGAACGGGACTAGACATTATTTGATTTATTTGGTCTGCGCAAACATATTTTGTGAGTTCTATGATGTAAGAGTTGTAGGACTCAAAGAAAAAAACAAATGTAACTGAGAACATTACAGAATACTGTGCACCTCCTGTAGTTCCACATGTAGTGTGAATGATGTGTGAATATATTATGATGGAGCAAGCAACATGCAGTAAGAATCTAAATGCTAGCCTTTGCAGTTCCAGCCTGGTTTCAAATGTGTATAAAGTAAGCCGGAGCTTAGGCTTTCATGAGATCTGTAAAATAAAATTCATGTAAGTAGGCCTTTATTGAATGAATGCGAAAATACATTTATATTTACAAAAAATAACATACTAACTGTCTTTGTGTAAGGAATGTGTTCTTCATTATAAACACACTGAAGGGATTGTCGCACAGCTTTAAAAACAACATTAAGCAGTCTGACGTCACGTGAGTTATGTCATGTGATGTCATCTGCTACGAGCCCCCTTCCCATGACTCACTAGTCTTGACTAGCTGGTGGGGGTTGAAGCATTAACACAATAATAGTGTCCTGAGCACGTACAGGAGAGTAGCAGAGCTAATCAAAATGTCAAGTAAAACAAGGATGACAAAGGGCAAGAGCTACAGCAATCATTGTCTTTACTTCATCTAATCCTAGGTTACAAAAACATATTTTTATTTCTTCTTGATTTTTCCCTGATGTATGGAAAGCTACACATTTTTCCACCTCACTCCAGATCACAAATCATGATTTGTGTTTCGTCTCCTAGTCTCCCAGTGTTCAAATTATGAATTCAATGTTTTGTTCTAGTCAACATCTTGATGAACACATCATACAGATATTTGACTTATAATCACTACACGCCTCAGAGAAAGTTGTCGGACCCATTTTCAAATATTGTAATAGCATACGCATGCTGCAGCAGCTTGTGACATAGACTGTGGTGAGGCAGAATGACATTAATAACATAACCCCTATCACTCTGTAAATCTATCACAGACTTATTCTGTAGGCTACCATCTAGTGAATTTTCAGCATTGCCCCATAATAGCCAATTGAGAGTCGAGCGGTCCTTTTTCTCAGATTTTGTGTGGGAAACAAGGTCACTGTGGTGCACACGCATTTTGATGTACACATATTATCAACTCAATAATCCCTCTTTCCCTCTCACAATCTTTGCAATAACTCTTAACTCTTATAATAGAAATGGTTCTGTACATCATAGACTATAAAGCAAGATCTTGGAGGCTGCAGAGAATTTTTAAGCTAGCCCAGTTTGGCATAAAAGAAAAAAAAGGTGGCCAGGCACAACCTTGTTTTTAATTGTCCTGTACACTGCTCCTCCACTGAGCAGTGGGGCAGTGAGCATGCTGCACCACAATTGCATTACATCTAGAAAGGTGAGCAAATCAATGAAACATTGGTATATATCTGTCAAATTGTAACTTTTTTTGATCGTTGGTCACTTAAAAGTGGTCATTAGTACTTCAACAAAATTTCACATGCATGGAGTTGTGTATTAAGACTTTATGAAGATAACATTTGTTGAATGGCTGATATACATGGTTGAGCTCTGCCCCACCTGCCCCTATGGACAAGCCGCCACTGTCCATATGGATACTAGTAATGCTTGGGGGAAAGTAGGTGACTTGGCTTTCAAATGAGACCTTTCTCATAGACCTTTCTCTGTAATGCCATATTATTGTTTTTATAGGAACTCATCTTTTAACTGGAAAATTGTTTGGTCTTGTTGCCATCCTCCAATCCTGAGCCCAATTCTTTGAGTAATAAGCACACACACTGACTGAGATATTTGTAGACATAATGTGGAGTGCCCTAATTCTGTGAACCATTAAATTAATTTGATCTGAAATGAATGTTTGGATCTATTAGTACAGGGTCAGCTGGAAACAGTCACTGACCTATACAAACATAAAGTTTCCAACACCAACAGGAAGTTAGAAAAAGAAATCAGCAAAGATCTGAGGTTTGTCCATGCCAGCTTGCTCTTGTAATTTAATACTTCACTGAATCACAAATGTTTTGCATGCCGTGTTCCTGAAGACAACGGTTGTAAAAGGATGATGTCAGGTCTGTCTCGACTGAGACTTCGTGGGGAGGAAAGAGGGCAGGGTGAGAATAGAAAGAGGAATCAGGGGAACACAGGCACATGTGAGATAACCCTCTGCCAGGAGTTGTCTCTGCCAGTAAAAACAAGGTCATCCAAGTCAAGACGTGAGCCTCTGTAAAAATAATAGTGTATACAAGGTCTTCTAAGCACTCTTATGTTGTGCTTTTAAAATAGTATACCACATTTGAAAGTTTAATTCTTATTTAATATTAGACATTAGATTTCATATGCATGTCACATGTGTGGGCCCAGGTGGAGAGTGGTGCAGGGTCCCTGGTTCCTGTAGCTCCAGGGTCCCTGGTTCAATCCTGTTTTGTGATTATCCTGATCTATGCATGTTTTCCTCATGGGTTTTCTCCACATTCTCTGGTTTCCCCCAACCTCCCAGAAACATGCCAGTAGTTGGCCTGGATATTGGATACGATAGGTGTGAATGAGTTTATGAATGTGTTTGTGCATTTTTCCCTACAATGGACTGGGTAAACTGGCCAGGATAAAGGTGAATGATTGTGTAGGCCCATGTCCTAGAGTTAGACTTTTGTCCCTGCTCTTCAGATCTGTACTGATTTCAATCCAATATGCTGTACGTTCTCTATAAACTGGCCTTGCTGGATGTGTTCTTGGTTTGGAATACCCCTAAGATGTTTCCATTTCATAAATGAGTATGATAAGGATATCTAATGTAAAACGTTATCTATATCTCAAACAAAAAAGTGATTCTGGCTTTGGTTGTCAGTTGGAGAAGATGAGAGAAAACACGTGTCCTTGCTATTGGCACATATAAGGGCTCGGTTTATTGGTTGCACTTTGCAAAGGTCAAGTGTAAAGTGGGTCAAAGTTGAATTTGAGTGAACTTTGAGTGCAGCGCCAATGTGTCAAATCCAAGTGCTGCACGCTGCCTAGAGAGACGTTCCCTGATTTCCATGTAAGTAATATGTCAAATTTAAAAATTATTTTACATATTCTTATGACTTCTTATAACCCGTAGATTTCCGTATACAGTATAGACTATAGTATTTATATACACTCAATTCAGATATACAAAGGCAGGTGAAGCATGGGGTAAAACCAAACATGGTTGTAAAAACATACAAATTAAACCTCCATCCTAACTTTCAATTTTGCATTATTAAGTGACTTTTGAATGTATTCTCATGACTAAACTGCCAGAATTTCAACTGACTTTGACTTCAGTTGACTAAGTCAATATCAAACTAACACAGTGATTACAATGGTCTTGATCATGATATCGATCATCGAAGCAGTCCAGCATTCAACAAAGCAAAGAAACGCACATATAAGCAATGGATGTCATGATATAAAACATACATATCACCATGGTGTCGAATATGAGCATGTGTGGTAAATATTTCTCATGCCATGGTCATGAGAACACTTTGTATCTATAGCGTTAGAGCTTGCAGAATCACTGAGTAAACATTGGAAATTTAATCAGGAGGGGGGAAAAAAATCATTCAAGTCTCTGGGCAATAACTGTGCTCTCTGAGGTTTTACCATACATAGAATTAGCTTTTATCAGAGATGGCAGGGGATATAAATAGTGAATTTAGGGTGTCTCGTTTACTTAGAACCAATATCTCAATGGTTCAACTTTGGCAGAACATTATGTTAGCTATCATTGTTCATTTTCAGTTTGATTAAACTTTGATACTGTGGCATTGGTGAGGAAAGAAGCTTGACTAGGAAGCATTGTAAGAACATGCAGCTGGTGAACACACACTTACAGCACACAACAGTAGCCTTGGTGGCAGGGATGGAAAATATTTCAGTAATAGGTCTTCATTAATTACTAGTACTTAAATAGGCCTACTATTTTCAAAGCTTTTTTCTATAATAATAAATATCATTCAAACTGAATAATACTTACTCAAACTCTTGCTCAAGTGCATTTACAAGAGAAAAAACATGCTGTTTACTCATTACATTTTAATTTTGACCTTCAGTGCACTCGTTATAATGCCATGAGATATTTTTGTCCCGTTGTTATACCAGTGAATGTTTTTTAAAGACATGCAATCAAACTCAGGGTTGGGGTAAGGAATATGAACATGACTGCACTTATGGCTGTGTTTTAATACACAAACCAAGTACTGAACCAATTTATGAACCATTACTTTAAACCACAGGGTCCCTCACCCTGACTCTCACCCTCAGCCAAGTCAGCGTATATACCAGTGTGCACTATCCAACTTTATCCCACAGCATATAACAAAGACTTTCAGACAGATTGCATTTGATGCTTTACAGCTGTTCAGACACTTCTCTGCAAACATCGATAGTGCTAATTCTTGTCACAGTAACAATTACCCAATATGTTTTTTAAATATCCACTTTGTCATTAATTCAGTCCAGCATTTGCCTTCCCATGCTAAGTCAAGATATGGATTAGCCTCAGCTATGTTATCTACTGTTTGGACCTGGCCATTAGGATGACTTCACTGGTCTAAACCAAAATTGTCCATGGTATTTGAATGTGATATTTGTTTAACTTGGGATATCACACGTGGTCATAGGTGTGATAGGCTTGTCTGGCTCGAGAACAGACAACACATACTGTACATATATACATATACAAGGAATGACATAAAGGAAACATCTGAACAGTACAGAACAAGTTTAATACATATAGTATTATATAAAGCAAATTGGTTGAGATAATGAAAAGGTTTGGAGGTCAGGGCTGGTCAGGGAACAATGCCTACAATTACCAATGAGATCACTATGGAAGGTAAATGAAAGTGTGGAAGGTCTACACCAGAGACAATAGGTGGTTTACTCCTTAAATCATATGCATCCATGTTTTAAAGCTTATACTTTGCAAGGACGTCATGCACAGACCACATGGACACAGGAGTCAGGATGTACCCACAGAGTATCTCTAGCCAGATGTGTCCAGATGGCAATTCATAGAATTCTAGTGAAGGCTTAAGCATTTCAGGAACTTAAAATTACACATCTGTAATTTTTTAAAAAATGTATTTTTTTGACAGAATGGATATGCATTTTGCACTTAATTTCTGCAATTACTGTAGTAATACTCACATTCTTTTCTTCAGTTCTGATGTCTAAAAAGAGAGCCAAGCTAGCTCACGCACTGGTTAAGAAGCTTGCTGACCTTTCCTGACTTTTTCAATCTTCACCTGTCTGGTTTGGGTGAGTTTCTGCCCACTGTAGTCTCAGATTCCTGTTCTTGTCTGACAGGAGTGAAACCTGATGTGGTTTTCTGCTGTTGTAGCCCATCTGGCTTAAAGTTTGATGTATTGTGTGATCTGACATGCTTTTCTGGTCACCACGGTTGTAAAAAGTGCTTATTTGAGTTACCCTAGCTTTCCTGTAAACCTCTCTCATGAACAAGATGTTTTTGTTTGTTTTTTGCACCATTCTGTGTAAACTCTACAGACTGCTGTTTGTATAAAAACCGAGGAAATCGCCAGTTTCTGAAATACTCAGACCAGCCCATCTGGCACCAACAACCATGCCAGGGTCAACTTCACTGAGATCAAAATTTTCTCCTTTCTGATGTTCGATGTGAACATTAACTGAAGCTCTTGACCTGTATCTAGATGACTTGCATATGCATTGCACTGCTGCCACATGATTGGCTGATTGTATAATAACATGAGTGAGAATGTGTACAGATGTTCTTATTATAGTGGTCAGCAAATGTATGTTTGGTCACCTTATGAAAACCTTATTCAGTGAGTTAACCACCCACATAATTAACTAATCAACTGATCAGGTTTGATTTCTCCACAACTTTCAGGTGGCCAATGTGTCACTGATTGCAGCCATGGCCACAGCTGTGGTCCACCAGCTGAGTGGGATTTTTTAATGGCCAGGCTGTTGTAGTTAGCAGCTGTTTTATTTTAAGAGAGTTGGAAATGAAGTCCCTCAAATACCTGATGTTTACACTGTGATTTCGCTGGTTGATGCCAGAGAATAACTAGAGACTAAGACTAAGACTAAGAACTGAGACCAAGAACTTAAAGAATTTATGACAACTAAGAAATTAGGAAATTAAAATAAAATAAAAAAAACTAGAGTATAGGAAAATATGGTTTTAATATAGAATAGGACTAATGAGTTACAATAGCAAATTATTGATCCAGAGATGTGATCAGGGAGGAGCTGGAGCAGAAGTGATGCAACAAATAAGAATTACTGTAAAGCAGCATGGGAAAAATACAAAAGCAAGGGCCAAGACCAGGACTGAACCTAACACAAGGTAAAGCGTTGAGACAGGGACGAGATCTGGTCAAAGACTGGAATGGACAATGGAACTAGAAAATAAGACAAAATAGGACTAAAAAACTACTATGACAACAAGTAAACTAGAGTAAATATATCATGTAAGACTTCACACAACACACAAACACAGTGGTATGTACACTATATATACTGTATACTTGCTAACAAGACATACTGAGATTAACAATAAGGGACAGATGCAAAAATCAGGGTTATGTTCAAGACAGAGCTAGAGCAGAAGTGGGACAGGAAACAGGGACTGTGGAAAACCAGGAAATAGCAAACAGGAAGTAAAACAGGAGGCCTGTGTGACAAGGCCTATATTTGTGAAACCTCAGTCTGCAGAGCAATAGATTGGCAACCTCATTTAAGAAAAGTCCAAAAAAAAAAAAAGCAACACAAAAATCTTCAAAGATTCTTTGTAGCTTCAGCACAGACATTCCAGATTTTAGCTGTACGTAGCAGGCTATCTAATAATCTAACCATTCTGTGCCAGAGGACAAAATGATTCCCTCATTGCACACATGCATAATTCATTCTTTGAATGATCTCACTCTGTTTTCTCACTGAGCCCGTATTGACCTTCATCTATGACGAAGATCACCCAAATGAAATAAAGTGACAAATAAGAAATGGCCCACTAGAGAGGAAAAGTTCTCCCTGTTGCATTTCAGATGAAAACATGCTGACAGAAAATATGTTGTAAAGACAGACTAATGACAGAATGAACCAATTATTTACATTCTTTTGTTTTTATAGCCAGGACTCTGCAAGAGAGCACTAATTGCAAGAGTGTTTGCATATCGTGGCTTGAAACATAGTGTAGATTGAATATTTGGGAAGCAATAACAATTCTGCTAGCATGGCTATTAAAATGATGAAACATAATTTCGTATGTTCTCTCTCTATTTATAAAACACAAGAATATGTGAGGTGGTTGGAATTAGGTTAGAAGTAGCTAGAGCTGAATGCTGGAAAAGAGCCAAAGACAAAAATTGAAAATGGGGCAGTGGTAGCTCAGTGGTTAGGATGTTGGGCTACTGATTGGAAGGTTATGAGTTCGAGCCCCAGCACTGCTGGGCCTTTGAGCAAAGCCCTTAACCCTCAACTGCTCAGTTGTATAAAATAAGATAAAATGTAAGTCGCTCTGGATAAGGGTGTCTGCCAAATGCTATAAATGTAAAATTGGGTTTTAACAAAAATTTTGTTTTTCTGCCGATAATATACAGTACTTATACAATAATAAACTTCTCTACTTTAAGAAAACATACAAATATTTTACCAAAATAATGTGGAAATGTTTCCTTTTATTGAGGCTACTTTCTTACTTTGCCTTGGCGTCACAATTTTTTAACAAACACAGGCTCAGTCTGCCCAAAACTGTGTAAGCCAAGTGTGATTTCCTCATTATTTGATCAGGTTTTGGCTCGAATAGTTACAAGCCAAGTCAATTCAGTTTATGATCTGATACCGGATGTCGAAGTGTCAGCAATGTTCCTGCACTGTCAGGTCATCATCAAAAACAGAGAAGAGTGCTTAAACACTCTATACACAAGATACAGCGAATAAAGTTTTCAAATGATTAAATGTCCTAATAAAAACAATACAAAGAAGCCAACAAAAATACTGAATGAATCAGTGATTGTTTCCCCACCAATGTACAGTAATCATGAGCAGAGATCACCTGAGTGACTTTTAACTCAGGTGATGAAACAGAGCGTGAAGTGGAGGATGCTAATTATTAAAGCGGTATAAGTGATCAGCATTTCCCATTGTAAACGTAATAATAAATAATAATTTAAAATGCTGTAACTTTACTGGTGATTGAGATGCATGCAAAAGACAAACAAAGCAGTGTTGTGGACTCAAGTCATTTGAATCAGACTTAACTTGGACTTGTGACCTCACTTGGACTTGAGCCCACTGTCTTGGAAAGACTTGATACATTCTCTAAACCAAAGATTTAAAAGTGTGCAGTGAAACTATTCTTTTTCCCAACAATTAATTTTCAGCAAATCAGCATCAGTCTTCATTTCCAAGGTCCACATTCAACCAGACAGCCAACCAACATGCACTAGACAACGACAAAGTTGAAACTTCACTGATGACAGAGGCACTTTTGCAGTAGCCATGCTCCCGAAGATAGTAGCCTTTACCTACAAAGATTATTTTGCTTGAAACAACAAAATGGTTGCAACGTGTAGAACCTGCAGTTCAAGAATATCAGAGGCAGAAGCAATAACTTCAAATTTCATTTTTCATTTGAAGTTGCACAAAGTAAATCCCAAGGCAAAGCCAAGTTGAAGTGCGATAGATGAGTACCCTTAGTGAAAATAGTCTACACCTCATCTCATGTGAAATATTCACTTTTTATAGTCATAGTTATGCAGTTATGCGTCTCTCAAATATCCATATATTTCCATTGAGTTATCTAAAAAGTGATGAGCAATAATTTTAAACACTGTAAATATACTACAGTAATTATTACTCTGGCCTTAAATTTGGTAAAGAGCATATTACCACTTGTTTAGAACTTGAAATCTAAAGTTTAAGGACTTGTGACTTGCCTGTCTTGACTTGAGACTTATTTGTGACTTGCAAAACAATGACTTGGGCTCACCTCTGAAACAAAGGAAAACGTCCATAGTAAGAACTATGTAGTTGAAAATGTCTGAATTTGACCAGGCCGCCACACATATCACGTGATTGAAAACAATGTACAGCTACAGTTGTAAAATTTGCCGTGTTCTTGAGTTTATTGAGCCCAACACTTTAAAAAATGTATTCGAGTTTTAATGTTTATCCTGTTTTGAGTTACTATAGAACTCCTCATCCAATGGATGAAATAAAATGTCATTTTTGTGTGTGTGTGGTTGTTTTTTTTATTACACCTGAAGCATAGTGTACTTTCAGATTAAAAATCACTGAAATGAACATACTGTTCACACATTTTAGCCTTTTAAGCTGGGGTTAGTTTTGAAGAAACATCAAGTCAAGTGACTGGTGAAGTCATTGGTGGGTAAGTGGTATCCCTGTCAGCAGCCATGTCAAATGAAACCGCTCTGGCACAACAGTCTGATTCTTTTAATACACCTTAGCAAAATGTCAGCTTTGCTTTCTTGTATCATAGCAAATTTTGGAAACATGACAAGAACCGTTTGAGGGGGATAACAATAATGTTCATGCCCATAATATGCTCCTATGGGAGGGAGCGATTATTTATACAGCATTTTCTACATTTAAATGTCAGTCTGATGTTTAATTGGTGTTAATTTGTATTTTAATATTTATCCTGTTTTGAGCTACTATAAAAGGATTTCTATTCAGCTGTTCAACAAGAAGGGTGACACACAGTTAAATGGCAGGCCTCAGGGTCCTGACCCAAATTTTTTTTTACAGCTCTACAGGCAAGGCCAAGTAGTCTGAAGATTATGCTTTCAGAGGGAGGTCCATAGAGTAGGGTTTCTGATGGAAACACCCTGTTGCAACACTTCAAGGTCACAGATATCAGCCAACAAGGATGACATCAATACTCTCAAAATAACAGTGTTTCATTTATATTTTACTGACCACAATATACCTCTAAACTCTTGTTGATGTAACTGTAAAAAAGAAATTGAATTCACTTCAAAAAAAAGTTTTTAAAAACCAAAGGTTATAAATGTTAGTGTTAGGCGTATAGATGGTGTCCAGTATTTTTCAGTTGACAAATTATTTTTCATAAATCTGTATGACGTAATTGTTTGTGAGCATGAGCACAGAACCTTTTAGACTAAATACACATACTCCTGTGGTTACAGAAATTCTCTTTTAAGACTGAGGAGCTTCATTGCTTAGGATCAGTGCCGTACTGAAAACTGGGACTTAACGCTTGTGTAAACACGATGTGAAATGGACTGTAGAGGAAGCCACAGAGGAAAGATGGCCACTCTGAGATATGTCCTCGCAACACGCCTCACTGCCTCCCAGCCAGCCTACTCCCCTTGTAACATATGTTATGCATGCGTCAGTGTGTACCTTTCAGTACGCTCGTCTCCATACGTTGTTTCAAGTACTACACCATTCCCTTCCAAGATAGCAAAACTGTGAGTTCTTCATTCTTGGCAGAATGTGTAATTTCTCATGTTTGACATATTGCACACAGTGTAGCCTTGTTCTGGTCACGTAAGCATGCTGAGGCCAGATGTAGCATTCATAATTGTATAGGATGAAGTGTGTATGTATGTTTGTGTCACCTCGCTGGAATACAGCAGGGCCTGTTGTTGTAAAGAGTGACATAGGAGGAAACCTTTATAAATCATGACCCACATGGTGAGTAAGTTCACTAAATAATATTTTGGTGAGAAAAATATTATTCAAGTAATTAAGAAATGATTTATGCTCTTCTGCGTGGTGATTTGTGTTTCCCAACTGACCTCATGTTGTTCTGGGCAGTCTGTGACATCACCTTATAAAAGACACCTGGTGGGGCCGACACAAACATGGCTCACAAATGAACGGATTATTTCTTAATATCCTTTTAATGCCATGTAATGGTGGACGCAAATCCATCATACAAGATTTATTTGTTCATCTTAATAGAAACTTTGCTACAAATCCCCTGTGCAAGAAGCTGCCCTAAAGAGAGCATTCCACCTTAAACCTTTAATCTGTCTACCCTTTCTAATGCTATTTGCATAAACTGACTGGCATTAAGCACATGGAAATGATCTAGCTCTTCTTTAATCATCTGCATTACTCTTTGTTTTATAACATAGAAGAATACGCTCTGTTCAAAATGTCTGGTAAAGGAGTAAATGGTGGCAGTATGTCCACCACATACCAGTCATGTCACCTAGTTCAATGGGCTTTACCGTTTGTTGAGAAAAAAATATTCATAGATATTTGTGGAAATATACCAGGTCATACGCAGGGTTGGAAAATAATCAAATAATTGAGTATACTATAGTTGTACTCTTAATTACATTTCCAAGAAAAAAAAAATTTCACTCCTTACATTTTTATTTCGACCATCAAAGTACTTTTTTTTTTTTTTTTCCCAAATTACAAATCTCTTCGCTTTGTCATCCAGCCAGTGACTGTGCAGTATACATCAATCAATTAGGACCTCATGCATGTCATTTACATTTCTGTTCAAAGCATCCAATCAAGTGCATCTATATAAAAAAAATAACTATCACGAATCGTGTCAATTCGTCATCTGTAGTGCTGTTCTCTTGCTACAATGTAATTAGCATTAAAGCTATCCATGTGCGTCTGAAGACAGATAATCCACCAGACTGCAGTGTGGATTTTGAGGATGAGTGCCCCTGGCCCTACCTCAGTAAATGTTTCAATATGCTGGAGTAAGCAAAGACTCGTATAAAATGAGGTGGATACTTTGTCTCCCTAAAAGGCATGAAATCCATCTATTTTGAAAGAGCATGCTGAGATAAGGTTCACTAATTTGCTAACATTGTTAACACTGGCTATATTTAATTTTAATTTAACCTGTTTTCTTTGCTAATTCCGGGTTATATTAGCATCAATTCCAGTAGCTTATGTAAATTGGCTAGGCAGAAAGTCAAATTCTAGCTAATGGTAAATATTGGATATTTACAGGATATTTTACTTCTGATTAATTCACTAGTAAACTACACAGCGTTAATCATGCACAGAGATTGAATAATGTTTTCAGGCAAAACCATGTAGCCGCTTTAAAATGAAAATCATCTTCTAACAGTTTCAAATAAGTAATAAAAGTTAGATTTCACATGAAAACATGACACTAACTTCAGATTTCTTCAGTTCTTCAGTTCATGTACATTTTACTTTTTAATACTTGAATATATTTAAAAGTAGCAAAATTTTACTTTCACTTGAGTACATTTTTGGCTGGATACTTCCACCATACTGTTAATTAATTAAGATTTGGACACATTATCCATACTTTCATTTAGGTACACGTTCTCAGTACTTTTGACAACCCTGGGTATATATATAGCTACCTTTTTCAAAGCAACATATATTGGGCTGGCTAAACTCTCCCTTTCCTTATCCTGCTTTTGCTGTCTTATCATCTATTTGCCTCCCTGCTTCACTCCTGCTGAAAGAACAACAGTCTGGTCAGATTGGATTGACGGCCATATGGGAGTGTTAAAAGTTATTTGAAGACATTAGCTAAAGAGAATTAATGAGAAACAAACACAACCAAATCTTTTATGGCCAGAGCCGGCCTTAAGAGAAAATGGGTCCCAGCAGCATCTTTTTACTCTTACTCAACTAAATCTGTCCTTACACAAGAACAACCATATCATATGTGCATGTGTGATAAGTTTCTTTCCTCTATTTTTATTAGTTAGCACTACGGAGTTGGTTTACAACATGCAGATGGAATGCAAATAAATGCAATTTAGTTAAAAAAAAAAGGGGGGGGGTAGAATAAGAGAACATGTGTGCACATCATGTTAATTCCTCATAAACTACAATCAATAAAGTTCACAACATTAATATATGCAGTCATAAGTTGTAATACATGAATGCATTATACATGTGGATGATTTCAGAATGCATTTGGCTTTATAGTGACAAACAAGACGTTTATTTCATCAGAATGTAGAGAAATGGGGCAGACAAGCTACCTAATTGACTAAATTTAGAGTTAGACACAAACCACAAACAACTAGCTAATCTAATAAGAACAGCATCATTATATTGACAGATATAAAACAACATTGCTATGGTTTATACAAAGACATCAAGCCACCAATCAATAACGAGCTCACAAATATGACCGATGCATTTGCCCTATCAGTCTCAATTGGGATGCTTACATTATAAAGTTACATTTTTTATGGTATAAAATGTTAGAATGTGTTTACATGATGCCAGACTCGAGTGTTACAGTCATCCCCAGAATTAAAGATGGGAAAGATGGGTTAAAAAAAAAAAGAAAACTTGTCTTTGTATAGTTTAATAGCACACTGAAAATATGAGACAAATCTAACCTTTGTGTTTATTTGTGTGAAGTGCCTCACAGGCTAAATTCCTTTAGTCATTTATAAACATGGGGAAGGTTAGCGAATACACCAATGCAATGAGTAAAAAAAGTGTGTTGACCTTCATTAAATCAGGCAAATTTAAAAGGTTGTAAAAACATCTACACTTCTGAAAACGCCCATATCCAATTACTGCTTTGCTAGGGCAATAATTAAGAAGTTTAAAACAACCGGAGCTGTAATAAATTTGCCGGGAGGAGGACGCAAGTGTATTTTGCCCCCATGTACTTTTCCCATTGCCTGTCGGCAAACTTACAAGAGTATCGAGTTTACTAACAGCCTTAAACGAATCTCGTAAAACTGTTAAAGATGGAATGACATGAGCTAATTTCTAATCTAGTGAAATCTTGCTTCAAACAGTCAACTATAGTCAAGCAGCATCCCAAGCCTCTTAAGCTTGTAGCCAGACGAGCGCACAATAAACATCAGATGTTCCAAGGGCCACAGGACATTCAACTAACAGCGGACCCAAAGTTCCTAAGTTGCTTGTAGCCGGCTATCCCGCTTTAACCCTACACGTACAAAACTACAGATGCTGATTTTGCGATTCAGACACAAGTTCCATAGGCATTTACAGGTATCACAGTAGGTAATGCTAGGTAGTGCTAGGTTAGCTTTACTTTAGGTTAGCTTGCTCGGTTCCCTTATTCGTTATATAGCGCAATATTTGTGGTGTAGCCATTTTGCACTGTACAGTTTACTATATTATTAGTAATAGTGTACAGTTTTAACATGTGTTGAGAAAACATATTCATAAATATTGGTTGCCATTGGACATATACCAGGTTATACAGTATGCAGGGTTAGAAAATACTTGTGCTATTGACTATACTTAAGTATTATTTTGGTGTGATTATACTTTACTTGAGTATTATTAAAATTGAGTATTTGTACATTTCCAAGAAAAAACATACTTTAGATTTAACTAATGAATGTGTCTGTGTTGATTGATCTTAAGTAAATCCTATCATAAACTCCATAAATTAAAAATAGTGAAGTGATATTTAATTTACTGTTGACTGTGTAAGCGGCCATGTTGACATGGCACTATTTACTGAACCCAACTTTCCGAGTAGAAATTCCAACTTTCCCGGGGTGTTTTCTTTGTTTTTTCCAAGTCGGAGTTTGGAAATTAAATAAGAAAATAGAAAAAAAAAATAGTAAAGCTAGCCTAATGTTAGATATCTACCATGATTAAGCCAATTAGCAATCCAGATAGCATACCATTAGTTATATTTAATATGTTACATTGATAAGTTAAAGTTGTATTTAACAGTCATATTATACTTCTAGTTAATATTTTTGTTTCTGTGTTGGTGAGAAACTTTTTAAATCCTTTTGGTAAACACTCAAGTGAAATAAAAAGTCTCATCAATGCTAAGCCTTACATAAATAAAACATTTTTGGATTTTTGTTGTATTTTTCCACATGTATTATTTTCCCTATATGTTTATTTAATTTGATATTAATATGTGAAAAAACACAAGAACAGATACTGTCGGGGACAAATCTTTAAGCACGAGAATGCTGATTTATCTGTTAATTTTATTTGCATTTTTCTTACATATTTACATTTTATTGCTTTTCAGTAATAAAAAAATTGTAAAAAAAAAAAAAAAAATGCATGGGTATGCCCATGCATGATCTATAAAAAAGTTTCCAGACGTTTTCCATAAATAGTGTACCTAATGTTAGCTCAGTTCCGTGTCCTGTAGAGAGAACTGTTTTTATGTAGTGATTTGGAAAACACAAGATGGCACACATAAAAAAAAGAATTCTACAAATGCTTCACCTGTCGCACTAAATCGTACTTCTGACTAATGGTACAGCCATTTTTATCGTGCAATAATAAGCTTTAATATAGTTCATTCTGCAGTAGAGACTCGGTTTAGGGGTGCAGATTCTAACATATGATTTCATCCTGCACAAATGCCTACAAATAATGTCATCTATCCATTACTGATTGGTTGTATATGATGCTCATAAAGAAGAAGACGGATTTGAAATGGATGGAGAAATAACCATGTTATAACTACACCGCTGCACTGCCTTAAATGGGAATAGCTTAGCAACAGGCCATGTTTTCTGTGAGTTTCTGATTAATACCAGATTGTGCTGCTTTGGCTCTTGTCCAATTCCCATTCAGGGATTACTTATTCTTGCCATGTTGAGCAGACATTAGAGTACGGTATGACCTGTTGCTTTATTTTAGACACGTCTCTCCGTTTTTACGAAGACCAAATCCCTCTTGACTTTACGCCAGTTACAAATGCATGCCAGAAAGTTTAAGCGAGACCTGGAACATTTACAGAGAAAAGAGCTTTGCTTAGATATAATTTTGTCCTGTGGTTAAACTTAAGACTAAATACTATTAACAAATTGCCCAGTTTAATTTAAATCAAAATCTGTCTCTCTCTCAAGTTACAGGCATTGTTCGTACATACATCATTGTTACCAGTCTAATTAATGTTCAGGAACAAATATCTTTCAACTACAGACACACACACACACACACACACAAAGTTGGCTTTATCTGTAAACTACCTTTGATACTAGGGAAGAATGGGGTAAAATGAGGACTTTTTGTCTTTTTCTTTAAGGTCGTTTTCACACTTGCACTGTTTTCCGGACTTCGGAATTCGGTATGACTGGTGAAATGTGAAAGCTGTTTTGGAGCCCGGGAGAACCGATCCCTGGTTCTCTTGAAAAAAGTGGTCTGGGGCAATCCATGGTGTGGTCCGAGTAATGTTATTGGTTCAACTTGGTATGGTTAGCAGAGGAGATGGAACACATTACTGACTTTCATTGGACTGGAGCTCTGCAATTATCTCACCTTTGTGGTGTGAGTGCTTGCACTGAGAACATCGTGAGAATGCATGTCTCTTTCATTCATGCAATTATCCAAACAGCCAATCAAGTGGCAGCAGTGCAATGCATAAAATCATGCAGATACAGGTCAAAAGCGTGGCCTGGTTATGGGTGCCAGACAGGCTGGTTTGAGTCTTTCAGAAACTGCACTCCTTCTCACGGATAACAGTCTCCAAAGCTTACACAGAATGGTGCAAAAAAAAAAAAACATCCTGTAAGCATCAGTTGTGTGGGTGGAAACACCTTGTTCATGAGAGAGGTCAGGGGAGAATGGACAGACTGGTTCAAGCTGACAGGAAGGCAACTCATAAAAGCATCTGAGATCGCACCACATGCATAACAGAATGCCGCACCTTGACTCACATGGGTTACAACAGCAGAAGACAGCATCAGGTTCCACTCCTGTCAGCCAAGAACAGGAATCTGAAGGTACAATGGGCACAAACTCATCCGAACTGGACAGTTGAAGATTGCAGCAACTTGTTAATAGCATTGTTTTATTCATGGAACTATTCATCAGTTCACATAACCACTGTATCATAAATACAAACTGTAACACTAAATAAAAACTGGTTGATGTACACTTTTAGTACCAAAAGTGCCTACACTAAAATAATCAACTGTTCAATATACGAACTTATTGTATTTTTATGTCAAGGAGAAAAAATTTAAAACAGCTATAATATTAAAAACAAAACATAACAGGAATTTAGAATATAAATAACAGTTTTAAATGTACACGTTTAACAATCATCAGATATCACAAACTTAATCTGTGAGCTCTTCTATGTACTTCCAAGTTCTTCTATGTACTTTTTTGTCTTAAGCCGGAATCATCTTTTGTTTAGAGACTGTGGCTCTTCCATGAGGCATATGATCTCATGATCATTAGTGTACTGGACGCATCAGATGCATCAGTTATACCAGTTGTAGTACATGCTGTTTATACAGTATGTACTGAATATGTACAAATATCAATAATTAGTAATAAAGTTACATAATGGAATGAGCAAAGCATTATAGTTCTTACATTCACTACACAGATGTTAGAGTGTTAGAGACTCTGAGCTAACAGGGTGGAGGACCAGTGGGCCCCTTTGAAAACCATGAGATGGGGCCCTTTCAGGCATGGAGCCAGGACAAAATTGTCAGGGGCTTTTGGAAGGCAGGGTGGGGGGGCTTATTTTCAGCAAATCTCATGTCACGTAACTGAAGTATGAATGATGTAGCCTAAGCCTAAATCAGCCAGACTAGTGGTATGTGCAATCACATTAATTTTCCTCCATTTCCGAGCATGGATCAAGCCACAGTTCAATTCAATGCTATTCAGTTTTATTTATATAGGGCTTTTAACAATAAACATTGTCACAAAGCAGCTTTACAGAAAACCAGATGTAGATTTAGATCCCTAATGAGCAAGCCAGGGGCAACCCATGCTTTTCTGGGTAACACCGGATAGTGGGATTATAAATCATTACTCTTCCACAAGCATATAATATAAAGTCAATCAGTGCTGAAAGGATGCTCAGTATGAGCTTATTAGTCTTTATGATTAGAGCAGCAGTTCTTACGGCCAAGTTTACAGTATCCATGTGAGATTATCTACATTGCGGACAAAGATACGTCTTCTGTCAGTGGATGGGTTGTGACCCCCAACTGTTGACAGATACTTTGCCTAAATTGAGGTAGTAATATATTAGTGTATTCACAAGACAGCAACAAACTGTAATTTTTTAAACTTATTTTAAGAGAGAATTCTTTTCGATGCTTGGAAGGACCTCGAAATGGTCAAAAATAGGCTTAAGGAGGAGGCCTGCTGCAGTAAATGGTACATTTGGTTTCCTCAAATACCATTTTCTATGATCACAAGTTTATTACATTCTCCAATACAATTTGTTGCTGTCTTGTGAATACACTAATATATTACTACTTCAATTTAGGCAAAGTAAAGTTGGCCTATGTTGGGATATGCTGGTCTGCAGAGCAGTCATAGGTACAGCGTGTTCATATGCGATGAGACCATAGAAGGGGAAAAAAATCAAAAGTTTGAATTTAACTGTAAAGGCCAAATTACAGAATATATTGTGACTATGAAATATAAAATTTTTGTGTTTCTGATTATACTAGAAAATAAATGCCTAGCTAGTTAACTTAATCTAACTTCTAACTTGACCTTAACTTCTGTTCCCAGGCTAGTTTAAAGGCTCCACCTGTGGCTCAACCAGGCTAGACATTTTTTACAGCTGATATTTTAGCTTGTCATATAGCCCTTTTTGACCTAAAAATTCCAGGAATTATGGAACCAGATGAACTAATCTCAGGAACTAAACTAGGAACTAAAAGTCCCTTTTGCGCATTCCTGTTTCCGTTTCTACCGCATCTGAAGAAGTAGATTAGGCAAATTACAAAAACAAAAGGTTTTTACATGTGAGGAAACAACACTGAGTCATCATGTTGTTAGGATGTTGTTAGAACATAAATATGAAAACATTAATTATTTCACTCATTCATTCACTGTTCTCTCAATGCCGCTCATTTAATCTCAGGCTCTAGCTCAATCAGCTGCAGCTCTCTCATCGTTTCATTCAGTCATGCTCTCAGTTCACTCTCTCTCTCTCTCTCTCTCTCTCTCTCTCTCTGCCAACAACAAAGCCTAACTTTTTTTTAACATAAAAAGCAACACCTGGAACTATCCTCCAGGAACTCAAATTAATCTCAGGTTCCTCCAGTAATTCAGAAGATTCTTGGTGCTCTGGGAAACTTCCTGAGGTTGAAATGGAAAGGGAAAACACAAGTGTATACTTTGCACTAGGACAACTCTTGTTTTGTTTTTTACATTTACATTTCAATCATTGTATTCTTTCTCACTTAGATTCTGTGACGAAAAGCAGCCGGGCCACAGCGTCCGAAGTGGAAGCTTCAATGCTAGAGATTTAGATGGGGAAAGGAGCAGAAGGACCAGAAGATAGATAGCAGATATCCACTGGTGCCCCAGCAGGGATTGATTAATGCTTATAGTGTTCTAATGTGGTTCTATGTTTGTTCTGTTTTATAAAATGTGGTTGTTATGTGGTTCTGTTTAATAAAAAAACATCCAGTATTCAATCCACATGCTCAGTTTTTTACTCAATTTTCTATATTTTCTTCATTTTTTTCTTTTAACCTGCCCACAGGAATAAAAAAAAAGTGTATGTGGCCCAGGTGGGACGCCATTGGGACAGCCCATACCCAGCCCTGAGTGGTCTGTGGGCATGTTGTGGGGCCACAATGGGTCCGACTGGGGACCCATTCTACTTGGTGTGGGCAGCACGTGCCTGCATTTCACACCAGTAACGGGGCCCATAGTGGGCTTTCCACTGTGGGCTCAATTTTCTGCCTGCAGTGGCCCCACACGGGCCCCAAAGGGGCATGTTTGCTGTGTCCTTACAGAAAACTTCACCATATTAATGAATATAAGTTTTTCTTTCTTAAATAACACATTTTAAAATCCTTTTATTATTAGATTACATGGAGCTTCCACCATACATGTCCCTGTGAATGAGCTGTTATTATAGAAACCTATAGAAATCATTGAATTACGGCTTGAACTATTGTCAGAGGTGCTGTTATAGTAGATTAATCAACACCCTCTGACCAATCAGATTTGAGAACTCACCAACGCTGTGGTATAATGACTTAAAATATATTTGTCTAAGAAATTTACAAAGAATTAACTGAAGGAAAATGGGGACATTTTATTTACGTATTTAAAGAATGATTTAGATATATTCATTTGGCATTTTTAAGGCATAAAACGGTAAACAAGTATTTTATGTTGTTAAGGATTGGCTCCTCCTCTAAATGGTCGCCTGTAAGATACGTCATTAGCGTGCGCCGCTTACTTTGACATTCACAGTGCAGTATCCATGCGGAATGTTTTGAAGTTTACTGTAGTTATTTACATCACTGTGGTAAGCTTTCACGGTTTTCGATAATTAATAAAAAAGTATTAATATAATGTTCCTGAAATGACAAGGTTTTTCTAGTTGTCGAATGTTTTAAAGAGTGACGTAAACAGCTCGTATTGTGTTAGCTCCGTGGGGTCTAAGGTTATTTCTGCACACTGCGTTTCACACTGCTGGATTTTTAATACGAATATAATCTGATTAACACAAAACCGTGAATTTCAGGGTACAGGAACTAAAGATGTCCGTGAAACAAGCCTCGATACATGCTAAATGGATTATTGGGCGAGTCATTGGAACCAAGATGAAGAAGACAGCAAAAGTCCGCGTCACTAGACTGGTGTTAGACCCCTATTTACTCAAGGTACCAAACATCTGCATTCATTAAGAAGGTGCTGAGAAATAATGTCTCTGCAGATGATAGAAATAACCCGAATTTTATTTATTTATTTATTTATTTATTTTTCCAATGGGTGAAACTTGCTTCAGAGGAATGTAGTCGGCTCCAGAATTATTGGCACCCTTGGGAAATATTGGTTTTAAAAAAGCATTATGGTGAATGTCTTGGTGTAGTTTCATCTCTCACTGAAATATAAAAGAAATCTAACTCTTAACCGAAGTCAATTTATTTCTAAGTGGAAAAAAAATCAAAAATATTTTTAAACAAAACCACATCACCGTTATTGCCACCCATAGAAATCTTTATGAATAAAATGTATCCGAAGCATGGTCTTATTTTTAAATTTCACTTCACATGGATACTGATACTGATTTCACTTCACATGGAGAAGATAGTTACACACCCGAAAGTCTCCAAATCTCCAATTATACACCACCTTCATGCCAAAAACTGTTCGGAATGAGTGCCAAAAGAAAGGCTTTTCTTTTATCTAACCACAAATGTAAACAACTAGAGTTTGCTAGAGACTACTGAAGCTTAGACTGGAACTGGAACTGGAACGTGACAAAAGTAGAGCTGATTGGCAACAAACAGTGAAGGTGGGTTTGGGTGTAAAAAGAAGATAGTAATGCGGAAAAAGAACCTAATCCCCACTTTTAAGTCTGGTGGAGGATCTGTGATGATGTAGACCTGTTTTTCCCTTCAAAGGCCATGGGAACCTTATAATGTCATCATTGGCTCCATGAAGTACCATGACCACCTCTGCCAGGAAGTTATAATTGGGTCATGTTGGATCTTCAAGCAGGACAATGATCCAAAACATACACAAAAATAGTTCAGTGACCACAGAATCAAGTTTTTGGTATGGCCATCCCAGTCCCTTGACCTAAACCTGTTGAAAACCTGTGAAGTGACCTGAAGAGGTGAGTCCACAAGAGAGAACCGAGGATCTGTCGGGTTTTTCTGTATTGAGGAGTGATTTCGGATTCCTCGTAAAGCATTACAGAGGCCAGTCCTCATATTTCAGTGTGAGATTATGTTAATTAACCTCAAAGAGATTTTTACCCACCTTTACCAAGGGTGCCAATAATTCTTGAACTGACTGTGCAGCCAAAAAAGATGTAGCACAAATCCCAACCAGTTCTTTGATTACTCTCACCATTACTGTAATATTTATTGCAGTGTCTTAGTATTCGTAACATCTTCATGATTTTTCTACTTCTTCACTGACAGTTTTACAACAAAAGGAAGACATACTTCGCCCATGACGCCTTGGAGCAGTGCACCGTTGGGGACATTGTTTTGTTGAAGGCTTTACCCGAAAGGCGAACCAAACATGTCAGGCATGAACTGGCGGAGATTGTGTTTAAAGTCGGGGCAGTGGTTGATCCCCTGACAGGCAAGAAGGTTGCAGGTCCACAGTATCTGGAGCCTCTCACTGTGTCCACAGAAAACCCAGAGGCGTCTTTAACAGAAAAATTACAACAGCTGAACATTTCTGCAGCTCCTTCACCCCCCAGTTCTGCCTCTTAACTTTGTATTTTTGTATTAATGTATGAATATAAATGTGTGTACTTGTTGATTTGTCATGCAGATTAAAAAAAAAAAAAAAAAAAAGAGTCGGTTATGTATGTGTGGTAATGTGGGCTAGTATTTAGAGTTGGTGTGTAATGTGTATGATACACTCATCAGATAACAGTGGGAAAGTTCCAAAGTGACAATTTCATCTTAACTACATAAGAGAGCACTGGTGCACTTGATGTAAAAAATATTGCACACAGATAATCACAAAAACCATCTCTTTCACAGGTGTTTATTTTAAAGATAAGCAGTTACATATTTATGTAAAAAAAACAAGAAAACTGTTGTAGTGTTCTATAGGCTATAGTACATGGCCAAGGTCTCTAGTGACTCCAGTCTTATCAAACCTGCCAGCATTTTGCATAGGAGCTCCACAATTTAACATCGGAGTACACTGGTATGAATTATTACTCAGAATTAAGCCAAAACAGCATTTTTTTCCCACAATAAAACAGGAGATGAGCCAACCGACATCTAAAATGATTTGTGCAGGTGTATTAGACTCCCTGATGTTAACTGACATCACCCGAAAGCCCGCCCACTTCCCCAATCTCGCATGCTCTCAACTGGACTCGTGGGGCGGCCTTGTTCTGTGTCACGATAAATGGAGAATGTTAATATGAAATAAAATCTATGTTTTAACTATGTTAACATCAGTTAGCTATATTCATTAGGGATGACACCAGGAAAAAAAAAGGTCAAAAATTGGCACTTTTGGCTTTTGTCTGAAAGAGGGAAAAAAGGAAGAAAATAAAAGATAACTTACAATGAAGTGTCAAATCTAACACTTTACAAATAATCTTAATGGTGGTGATAATTAGAGAGTGATTAAATACACAGTTTTTATGCGTGTAAACACTTCGAGCAGCAGATCAGCAGTGTAAATGTTGGCCATTTGGATTATATTGGATTATAAGGATTATACTGAAAATGTTTTTTACAGCACATTATTGCAGAATCACATAAAAATCCACCTTCCAGCTGAGTTTTCACGATTGCCACTGCCAGCAAGCAGTTCCTGACTCCACAGTAATATTACCACCTCCCTTAGTCTCCTTAAACCTGAAATGGTGGAAATGCTCATTTTCCAGTCCTTAGGCTATTGGTTCTAGAAGATTATATTGTTTAATTACAATTTTTTCTTAAATAGTATATCACAAGCAGGGAAGATCTATAAGTCTAGTATGCTATAATCCCTGCTAATGCTTTTAGAAAAAAGAGCCCCTTCTAGTTTTTACAGGTGTTCTATTTATAATCTTTTTTTTTTGAAAAGAGACTCTATTGTAGGGCTGCACGTAGAAACTTTCCGAGTTCCTCCAGACCAATAAATTTTTTAAAAAATGCTGTAAGGAGCTAGACAGAACCTTTTTTTTTTTTCCTTAAAAGTGTTTTCAAAGTGTGGTATCATAATCTCAAAATGTTATTAGTATGAAATCAGATAAAAAGCAAAGTAGCTCCATTTTTTCTGAGAATGAGATCACACTACATAACACCACATGCAGAACCTAATTTTATTCTTTGTGTGTGTAGGATCCAAATACTACTATACCCGCGATAGAGTCTTTGAACCAACACCACAGCAGTACAGAACCTCAACATGAGGAATGTTGCACATCTTATCCTTAGATCACAACACATACCAATTACTTGAGTGCTTAAATAAGAGGTTACATGGCATATTTCTTTAAAAGCTACAATTCTTGTATTTATTACAACTCTAAACACATTAAGGTCAAAACAATACTGATAATTTCTTTATCAATGTGATTATAATTGTTTGCAAAAACCCAAAAAAAAGTTTTAGGGTTAACAGCTGATGCTGCATAAAGCTTCTAAACTGTCAGATTTATGAATAAGACAAAATGATATGCTGTTAGGAATAATCACATGGAAGAGCATTAACATTTTTGAAAATCAGAAAAATCCCCAATTATATTTTGTTGGTAAAATTACCAATAAAAATCCATTCTGTGTTTCATGTTACTCCATACAGTACATCAAAAGTATGTACTGCGTTTACGATCTGTCGTACGTGGTATTGTTCCTTATTATTATCTAAACTCCTACTTGGCACAGGAGAGTGTTGAGTGGTTATCGGTGACTCAAGTCTGCCGTCCTTTGAATGTGAGATACCTCTAGTACTGGCATTAACAGCTGGAACGCATCCTGGATATACGAAGCACTGTTAGAGGCCTAGGAATAAAAAACAGGAGAAAACTGTAACCATTTAATTAAACAATGCACAAACATTCAAACACTAAAAATAATCGCTTTCTTAAAATGCTTATAGGTAAATGTCTGAGGAGAGTATCTTGGTTTAGGTTTGCTAACTCATTTGGGGTTTTGTGTGGCAGCCTGGAAAATCCCTTCACATGGTGAAATTTTAACAATTTCCACAACACATCCACTCACTGGCCACTTTAATAGGAACACACAAATATCTAACTGCATGAATTAGCAAGGGTAGATGTGTTCCTAATAAAGTGGACGGTGAGTGTATTTCTGACAACAAGTTTCCTGAACTGAAATGTGTTTCTCTTTCGCATGTGTCTCAACCAAAAATAAAGTTTTAAAATCATTTTATATCTGGTTAGCCCCAAAAGGAATGGGAGAAAATTCAATTTAAAGATTCTGACTATGGAACAGGAGCATCATGGACATTACATGAGTACAAACTGAATTCCCTGAAGGCTTATGTTCAATTTGCAGGTAGTTATATAACAAATTGATCAAAATGTGACATTCCGTATGTCAGCAAATCACACTTATCGAGGTTTTAGACATCTTTAGGCAGACCTATTTCTGTATTTGTTACACTGGCTCCTTATGCAACGTGATATTTGCAGAAAGCATTCACAATTCATGACCAATAATCTTTATTAAGTCCATTTCAGTTCAGTTTTTTTTTATTTATTTTTTTTATTTAATTTGCACCTACACTAATATTATGGACTATATTGTGTAGATTCATGATATATAATCCCAATTAAGCAAAATTCATTAGTTTATTTGTTGCTGATGTGTTATTGGTCTACTAAAGCTTTTTTTTGTTTTTTGTTTTTTTTTTTTACTCTAGCCCACAATGTGTAATGTGGCCTGTTATCTAAAATGAATTTAATTCCCATTCATGAAATGTAATCTGATGAAACAAACCTCCAGGAAAACTCCAGTGATTAAAGGATTCAGTACTTCTCCTTTTTCATTTGACTGCGAAGGAAAGATTCAGAATGAAGATTTCTAAGAATACAGGTGAACTATCTGTTAACTTTAGAGTACTAATGAATTTATGAACATATATACACAGACGAGAGGAAGGGACTGTGCTCTCTCTTACCCCAATTGTAGCTAAACAAGCTGTGAATTTTTTCGACAGCACTGATATCTCCTTGCAGAGAATAATTGTGATTCTGAAAGAGAAAAAAACCCCACCAGTCATATTGTTAGTTTAATGACATTTTTATAGATACCCACTCACGGTCCTATGTGTTAGGAGAAAAGGGACTTACTGTGCCAGGACTTTGGCTTGGTCCAGAGCAGTGACCCCCTCAGTGCTGGAGTGAAGAAGCATTTCTGCCACCTTGTGGAACTGCTCAATGGACCTGGCTGTGAGCTCTGCCAAGCTTGTGATAGCAGATAAGTGAGCATCCTACAGGGGGCAGACAAACAGCATAAGGTGGAACCACACAATAGGGGGAAAGAAAAAAAAAAACAGTTCACACTGCGAAGAAATTAAAATAATAGAGATCAGTCACACCTCAACAGTGCACTTGGTCACCGTGGCCTCCTGCTCACTGCCCTCTTCTTGCTGCTGCTTTGCTTCAGTTGGAATCTTCATGTCCATAATACGGTCAAATGCATTCTTCCTAGCCTGAATGAGTAAAATAAATGATTCTTTAAAAAATATTCAAGCTAATAATAATCTTGATCATCTATACCTTATTAAAAAAAACTTACCTTGCCAAGCTTCTCTGCTGTTGTGGATATGTGAAGCTTTTTAAGAGCATCTGTCAGTTCCTTAACAAAATGTTCTCCGTCATCGACTAAGAGAGAAAAATAATCACAATTTCTTTTAACTTCATTTACAAAATTAAAAGTAGAGGGCTCACTGAATAGTTTGTATAAATTAAGAGTGGAATACAAAGCCACCATCTGTATTTGTACCTAAATCCTTTTAGTGCTACAAATATTTGTATGTGAATTCTGACAGTTCCTCATTCTCAGCTACATCACTCCAGTTCATAATTGGTCTCAACTAGAGATGTTTTTAAATATTATTTTTGTGTGTCTCTACCCATGATATTTTCTAATGAATTTAGTTGGTCCTATTTCCCAAAATATGAATCAAATCAGTGAATAAACGAACTAGTAGCCTAAACCACCATGTGACCTAGACTAGGCACTTACTGAGAATGAATGAATGAATGAATGAATGAAAGCTATAAAGCTATAAATACATCACACAGTGGCTAACATTCACGTTAATGAACGTGCGTTTTCTTTGTCCTGTTTGTTTCCTATCTGAGCATGCGCTCGCATGAAAGTAAAAACCTCTCGCTCACATGACTTTTAGTTGTGTTCTACGAGATCCCAGTCCCAATTCATACCCCTTGTCTCAACCAGGTTTCTTGCAAAAATTGCATCTCCTTATCCTATCTATATTTGTATATGTTTAGAACACATTCTGGTTACATCCCTAGTATAGACTAATTAAGTTTTGTCATCTGTAGTGTAATTAGTGAATCTATTTATTTATTTTTTTCACCTTTTGGGTCGTCTACCTCCTCATCATCAAACTCCATCAGGGAGAAGGACTCCTTGATCTGCTCCAGATCCTCTCTCAGAGCGGTCAGCTCCTCGCCCGATAACGTGGTCAGCACTGATTTCACCTGCACACATCAACATCACACCTCCTTCAGTAAACAAAATCTGATAAAAGGTACAGACCGACACCAGGGAGTGTTTTCTTTTAAAAGTATTTTCAACCACAAAGATAATCTCAAAGCAGCTTTACAGGAATCCAGGTCTAGACCCGTGACGAGAAATACAAAGTCTTGAGATGGAACATTGGATGACACTGGATAAGATTTTTATTGGTTTGGATTTTTATATTGATCTCTTAATGAACTATAATGTAATCTTGTTGTTAAACTATATGATATTGCTTTTGAGGTTCTGAGGTTCATTCATTCAGTCATGGTCGGGGTCAATGTGGATCTGGAGCCTATCCCGGGAAAACTGGGCATGAGGTGGGAATACACCCTGGATGGGATGCGAGTCCATTGCAGGGGATCATGCACACACACATTCACACCTAGGGCAGCCAATCCACTACTGTCATGTTTTTGGACAGTGGGAGGAAACCGGAGAACCCAGAGGAAACCCATGAGAAGGGGAGAACACGGAGAACACTGTATTTAGGTGTTAAACATTTTATACATATGTTGTTTCGGGAATAATTACGTGACCTCTCTGTTTTATGATTTATACGTCCAGGTTTCATTCAATATTCTCAGGTTTTCATATTAAATTTCTATATTATGTATAGATGCTTAGGCAAACACTACAAATACGGATACATGTATTTTGATTAAAAAAATAATAAAATAAAATAAAATAAAAACAATACATAAATGACACTAGGAGTGTGAATATTTGGGCTGACAGTTAATAATTTTCATTCATTCAGTACACTACAGTGGTTCGATACATAATTCAAGTTTCTTTAGAAAATATTATAATGCATTACAAGTGTTTTAAAAGACATTCTGTAATATTTCTCAGGCATATTGCTGAGAAACATATCAGTCTCTGCATCAAAGGTTAGATTATTAGAATGTTAGATTTATTTTGTTTAACATGATCATTCATTTTTGGCATTTAAAATCTATTTTTGTGCAATGCAACCAATTTTAAATACTAATTCATTTCTTTTAAGATCAAGGCATGGAGCTGGTTATCAGTGTTATAAAGAGCAGATGCTTTCCCTTATGTACAGGTTCCAATTTAATGCTAAACTACTGTAATGATTCGTCATTACCTTCACTTCACTCTCTCTGGACAGGATCTCCAAAGCTTCTAGATGTGACAGGCCCTGGAACTCGTCAAACAGCATCCCATAATGAGCCTTCTTCTCTTTTTCCGAGGTGACGTTCTCAGCAGTCTGCTGTTCCTCTCGTTCCTTTGCCTCCCTTAAAACCTTGACAGAGAAGCAGGAAACACAATTAAGTAATCTTCACACGATATCAAGGAGTTAAGATTACGAAACCTTCTTGCACAAGGTCTCAACAGTGCCAGTCTACAGGATTACTTCTGTCCACTGTTTAATGATGTCCATCCGTCTCTAACACACCTGTGACAAGGTGGACGTTCTGTTCATCAGGCCTTTTGTTTTTTTGAAGCCGGGGTCTCCTTCTGCTATCACATCCATTGTCTTCTTACCAATAAACTCCAAAGCATCCAGTCCACCGCTTATTACCGTTTTACTCTGGCCGACAAAGAACAGGGCAGACAAAAAGACCAAGACTTACTTTACTAAGTACAGAAAGAAAAAGGAAAATAAAACAGTACCATAATGATCAGCAAAGACATAAAAATATTTTTTACGTACGAATACTTAGAAATGGAAAAAACTCTTACTGTACTCTGCACCACGCTGGACAGAGAGGACAGCATTCCCATACTGCTGGAGGACAGCATTCCCATAGCACTTCCCAACACGGTACCATCTCCTTCTTCCATGTTTCCTTCACTGGGGCTGGAAGGAGCTGAGGTGAGACAAGATTCCCCAACAGGTTCAACACAATATCTTAAAAGAATACTTCAGCGGTTTAATATCTAGCTACTACATCTTAATGTGTGTGATTACGTTCGAGGGCTGGGTGGTATGATGGTGTAATATCAAAATCTTGATCAATTATATCAGAGTATGTTTTTCTGAGATATCATAGACATCGCAGATATTGAAGAATATAAAAACAATTGTATTTTTGTGGACATTATATAAATCATTGAACAGTTTTTTTTAATGCAACACTACTGTTTGTTTTGCAGTTTGTGAGCATACCTATATATGGTGATGCATATCATGTACGGAGAAGTGCCCTTAAGGATCGTGATATGATATTTTTGTCATATGACCCACCCCAACTTACTTCTGATAATAATCAGGGATGTCCCAAACCCACCATTTGCATACTGATATCTGAGTTCTGGCTACTAGCTGGTACCTGATACTGATTCAGATTCAGATTTATAGTCACGTCACAGATTACGCACTTACTAAGTAAAGTATAAAAAATAATACTGTCAATACTGTCACTCTTTAATTTCCGAGTCTTTTTATGCAGTCTGTTGCGTTTTATATATGAGGAATAAGACACTGCCTTTAGACTTCCTTTATAAGTGAGTTTCGAGTGTCCTTTATGTCTTCAGTTGGGGAAAGATGTCAAATATTTCTGAAGATATCAATAAATCCCTAAAGCACTAGCAGCGTACAGTACCATCTGCTTTCTCTTCCTTTTCCATTTGGGCAGAGAGCTCCGTAGGACTGGGAATTCCCAAAGACGTCTCTGCCTTCTCGATGACCTGAGACAGTCCATGGCCTTAAATCAGAGAACAAACACGCTATCATGTCATTCTTGTTCATTAATAAGCTAACTCCATGTTTTGTAAACAAAATAACTGATTTTTTTTTTTAATTAGATAATAGCACAAACACCGGTAATTATGATGGAACTTGCCTACGGTTGCAACAGTGGCTGTGGCTGTAGTAAGCAGAGACTTCCCCCAGCTTCCCCAGCTACCCCAACCACCCTGGGTTACAGCTGTCTGTGTAGAAGCCTGAACAGAGGGTAAAAAAAAAAAAAAAAAAAAAACTGCAGCAAATAGGTGCATTTGAATTTTTGCTTTTAATGATAATGGAGTTCTACTAATAGGGCAGAACAATAACATGAAATAATACCAATATCATGATAAACTATGTCACAATATGTTTTTGTGAGATATATTGGATATGCTGATATCCTTTCAAAATTTGTCTTCTTTAATGAATTTCAACAGAAACCTTCTGGAAGTGGCCAATGCAGTGTTAACATTTTTTCCTTAATTTTTAAAATTGCAAAATGTTAAAATATTTAGAGATTTTATTTTTTTCTCCTTATCAATGTTAAATATGTATTTATTTATCTATCTATCTATCTATCTATCTATCTATCTATCTATCTATCTATGTATTTATCTATTTATTATAAAATAAATATTATTTTCTTTTTTATATGAAAGATATAAAATCTTGTTATGCAGGCATTAAATAAAGGATCACAGAACAGTTTTTTAAATGCAACATTACTGTACTACAGGCAGTGTTTGCCAAACATGCACTATAGAAACTTTCCACAGAATAAATCTCGATGTACCTTCGATGCATTTTCTGCCACACTGGCTGTCTCCGGACTTTGCTGGACTTCAGGAGGTGGTTTATTTTCCGGTCTCTTCCTCGTCTTTTGAGTCGAGGCTACTCCAGCGGAGCTGTCACCCTGTGCGTCACGTGAGGAATCACCGTGTGACGGTGGTGGCTCACTGGGGGCGTGGCCTTCCATGTTCTCCTGTAGGTCAGTGGCTGGGTGTTCGCTGGCCGACATCTTATAGCATAGTCCTGTAATGGACAGATAAATGACATAGCGATTTCTTTGTCTAGTGTGCATCACAAAATCAGTTCCCTGACCTGGACGACAGTTCTAAATTCATTCAGCCCAATACACTGTGTGCAGCATGGTGCTAAAAATCTCAAAAACACACTCATTAGCTAGTGAATGGACTACTTGCATTCAGTACTATGAGGCATGTCAGTTTTAAAATAGTGCGGCTCTTGTGTTTACATTCGTCAGTACAGTGAAACAGCAACTTATATTTATATAAGGCATTTATATGATTATATATATATATATATATATATATATATATATATATATATATATATGTGTGTGTGTGTGTGTATATATGTATATATCTATATATATATATAGATAGATAGATAGATAGATATACTTTACCTATATTTACTTATACTTTACTTATGCATGACAAAGCATACAGTTTGAAGCTTTTGATAAGCAATTTCAATAAAAAGAAATGTCTACTAACTACACGCTATGGATTTGGATGTACATGGGCATTTAATTAGTAATATTATACTCTATCTTTATATAACACTGAATGACTCCATTGTTGATTATTGCAGTAAACAGTTACAATTTATTTTTTTCTTCTAGTCATTGTTAAAACATTGTTTTTATTATTTACAAGGTTATGTCTTCAAATACATGGACTACCCTTCCCTGAAGACTTAGTCCAATATCTATCTATCCATCTACCTATCTATATGCCCTGATTAGCCTTAGATCATTAAGGTCACATCTGGGAACAGCTGTATGGGATCAATAAGCAGCTGTGGCCTTCTGTGCATGGATCCACATGACATGATGCTGTAATCCCTCAGGTATGTAATGTTCTACTGATTAAAGTCTAGTTACTAAAAAGTCATCCTGTAAAACCAGTAGAAAATATCTGCATGTCAAAGAGCTCTCTATTGTACATGTAGTGCACTATATGGGTTAGATAATCCATTATTTTTACACCAGTTAGGCAAAAGGAAGGTTTTTGTAATCCAGAGCTAACCTGTATAGAGAGGTAATTATCTGTTTACTGTTACGATCATCATACAAAGATAACACTGGCTTCAACAGCAAAGAAATTGGAAAACAAACCTATTAATTGTTGTGTGTATTTCAGCTCAGGTGATCTTCTGCAGGCCACGTCACTGGACTTTCTGTCCCGATTTGTTTTTCCTAGTTGATCTTTTCTTCAGCGATCAACCAAGAAAGTTTGTTATGTTATATCTCCATGGTGCCATCTGGTGGTTCGGAGCGCCATTACGCCAAAAGCCTGCACCCAAACTAAAGTGAAGTGACGTGTAGCCAAGTATGTTGGCCCAAACTCGGAATTTGTGCTCTGCATTTAACCCATCCAAGTGCACACACACAGTAGTGAACACACAAACACACACACACCGTGAACACACACCCGGAGCAGTGGGCAGCCTTTTTTGCTGCGGCGCCCGGGGAGCAGTTGGGGGTTCGGTGCCTTGCTCAAGGGTCTCACCTCAGTCGTGGTATTGAGGGTGGAAGAGAGCGCTGGTTATTCACTCCCCCCCACCTACAATCCCTGCCAGATCTGAAACTCGAACCTACAACCTTCAGGTTCACCTTCGAGTTACAAGTCCGACTCTCTAACCATTTAGGCCACGACTAGGGGTGTGAACTTCAGGCTTTCACACGATACAATACGATTTCGATTCATGGGGCAACGATTCGATATTTGACGATACCACAGAATCTACTACGATACGATATAATATGATGCATTTCAATTTAGTAGCCTCCGATCAACATGTGACAAACTTTATTCAGAATCAGGGCTAGGCTTAGCGTTAACTCACGAATGATGATAACATCGAGAAGAAGTGTTGTAAAAGTATCAGAATTATGGCCTATTCAATTATTTACACATCAGTTTACACAAAAATATGAATCATTATTTTATACACACTAGTCTGTCCTTTTTATATATATAATTATCAATTTATTATCACTTATAATCTAATAATAATATTTCAATCATTGGCGTTTAAATCAATGCATCGATCCAGTCGCACATAATTGTAGAGTGTCTCTGTATGCTGTAACATTACAATTTCCCTTCACTGGAACTAAGAGGCCCAAACCTGTTCCAGCATGACGATGCCCCTGTGCACAAAGCGAG
>CM075017.1:2629797-2650015 GCA_037576675.1 Pangasius sanitwongsei | reverse complement strand
TGTCTTCATGGAGCTCGCTTTGTGCACAGGGGCATCGTCATGCTGGAACAGGTTTGCGCCTCTTAGTTCCAGTGAAGGGAAATTGTAACGCTACAGCATACAGAGACACTTTATACAATTGTGTGATTTGTGGCAACAGTTTTTTGGAAGAAGCACATGAGCGTGATGGTCAGCGTTTCACAAACTTTTGGCCATATGAGCATATCTATGTTATATAAGTTTGTATGAAAGCTGTTTGTGTTGCATTATTCTTTAGTTCTGTGGGATGCATTCGATTTGTCGTTAGTTACTGATGTTACTTTGAATGGATGCTGAATATATATATTTTTTCACTTTATGGTTGTGTATAGCTGCTTCCAGAAAAAAAAACAAAGATAACACTACAGTACAGGTTCTGAATGTGTGCTTCTGTTCTTTTCAGTTGTGTTTTGTTGTATATTTTTCTTCTTCACGTTTAATATCATTCTGAATAATGAATCTATAAACGTCCACAAGATGTCGCTATTGTGTCTTTTCCGTCGAGAACGAATCTCTATAGAAACCATTGCGTACGTGACGTATGACACTAACGTCAAAACCACAAACGGCTTTTTTTTTTTTTCGTTATGCATATATATGTTTTTAAATCGAAGTGATATTTTCATCCAGTGTTTAATTACTAGTTATCATACTCCAAGATAATTTGTTTTCAGTCGCCAAATAAAAGGATAGAGTGACGTTGCGGTGAGTTGTTTGATAGACAGCAAGCGCAGCCAATAACTGAATAAGCAGTTATACTAGCTCCGCCCCCTCTCCCTTGACATCAACCAATAAGCACAGGATTCTCCTAAACATGCCCGCCCACTCCGTGTGCGTGCGCTTGAAGCTAAGGTCACTCTCATTCGTGAAGGAACAGCTCTCAGCGCGCAGGAGCCTACGGCATACCAGAGAGTAACGACCGAAAAGAGTAGCTTTCCAAGATGTCTCTGTCAAACAAGCTCACCCTGGACAAAGTGGATGTCAAAGGAAAGCGTGTAGTTATGAGGTGAGGTTTTATAACAGTAAAGTCTGAATGAATGGCGACGGTTTAGGTGGCTTCTTGCTCAGGAAGTGGCCATGTCACGTAGCCTGGTTTGTGTTACTGTTACTCTTATTTTAACATCCCCCGGTTTATTAAAATGCTCAAACAGCCGGTCATTGGGGCTCTTAAGAATCTTTATCTCTAACTATCTTTCATTTTTTGCATATGGAAAATTCAACTTTAACATTTATTGAGCAAGAAGGAGCTCCACTTTGCTACATGTGCTATAAACAGTAATCAGTAATGTCAGATTAATTCAAAATGACTATCCTCTTTTTGCAGACTGCAGTTTTTAAAATGCATTTATGCTACAAACGAGCATGATGAGGCAGCAGAATAAACCCATTCCGTTTGAGGCCTATAATATAGCTCCTGCATCAGTACACTCATTCATTTCTCATGCATACTGTATTCAATATGCAATAATAACCCATGATGATGATGATGATGATGATGATCAGTGTGCATGTGGAGCAGATGGAAAGAAAAAAAAAAAAGTCTGCTCATGTCTGCCAAACTCAAACACACAAGTGTCAAGTGCCTTCAAGTCCTCCTTGAATAGTTTTCCTTTTCCTGCAATACCAAAGAAGGACATTTAGTCCAATAATAATGATCCTGATCCTCATGTGGAACTGGTGTTGTAGAAATGTAATGAAGTGATCCTCTTTCCAATGCCACATCATTATCATCATCACTCCAGCGACGTGCACGAGACTGATGGAGGAACGTGGACAGGATGGGGGTAAGGGGGTTGGTGAGAACATGCTGTGATGTGTATGCACGTGTGGGTTTGTAGGAACTCCTTCTGACGCGTATAACAGCCAGAGAAACTTTCGTCCTGACATGTCACCTTAGTGCTGTTCCACATTTGTTATTCCTTGAACCAGTTCGAATGCTGGTGCAACATTTTGCGTTCGCCAACTGAAAATCTGAATCACATCTGAATAAAATCCTAATGTTGTAAGCCTGGTACAGCAGTGAGTCAGTTCAAAACCCAGTCACACTATGTTGAGTCACGATCACCTCCTGAGTAAGTGCATGAAGATGAGGAATTTTGAAAGGCAGGTAGTAGTTGCTCATGTTAATTAATAACTGCTTGATAATGAGTAGAGCTTTGAGGTACTCTCCTGTTGGGGGGGGGGGAGGGGGGGGGAACTACTAAAAAAGGTTTGGGGTGTTTTTTACGTGGTTGCTGGGGGCATTAAAATCACTGTAAAATCTGTTGTGGGAAATGTGTGTGGAATTGGGATCAGGATTGCCGTTTTCTTTAACAAATGGAAAAATGGTTTCAAGAGTACCTTCAGTGGCTTTTCATAGACAACCACGGGCACTTGGTGAACAGAAAAGGAAGTAATATTACATTCATCACTATTGCAATGCAGGGGATTATTCACTTCTTCATTTCAGATTGCTAGTTCTCGTCCCAGTGTAGGTAATGTGCAATAAGACACTTGCGTAAAAAAATAAAGTGATTTCTCTCACACAGGGTCGATTTCAACGTGCCTATGAAGGACAAGGCCATCACAAACAACCAGAGGTAAAATGCTGTATAACCTTTTATAACCATCTGATTGTTCGTCGTCTTGTTTTAGTTCTTGGTATTGAATAAATGTTAATCGAAACATGACGGCGTAATCCTCGTTACAGGATCAAGGCCGCACTTCCATCCATCCAGCACTGTTTAAACAATGGAGCCAAATCAGTGGTGCTGATGAGCCACTTGGGCCGGCCCGATGGCACCCCCATGCCTGACAAGTACTCTCTGGAGCCTGTGGCTGCAGAACTCAAGAAGCTGCTGGGAAAGTAAGCGAGGCGTTCCGACTGTTACAGTACATCACGGAGATTAGAGTAACTTTTAAATATACGACTCTAATGCATGCTAGTGAATAATGAAAGGGATTATGTGAGCAGAAATCTTAATGTCAGTGAAATCAGAGTCAGTCTTAGTGATTTTTTTGTTGCTGTTGCAGAGATGTTACGTTCCTGAAAGACTGCGTCGGTGCCGAAGTGGAGAGCGCCTGCGCTGATCCTCCTGCAGGTTCCGTCATCCTTCTGGAGAACCTGCGCTTCCACGTGGCTGAAGAGGGCAAGGGCAAAGATGCCGCAGGAAACAAGGTGAGTGCCTCTGAAATCAAAATTGTTTCTTAATGTTATGGACACCAATATGATTATATATGTGGGGGGGGAAAAAATACAAAACTAGTTTTTAGAGAGATTCTCCTTTCAATTTTGTAGTACCAGGAAAACAATATTTTTTTTTTTTGATGATTCATAACTAGGCACAACTTTGTGATCATTTATTTAAATGCTCTCTAAATCCAGATATGTCCCGCCCCCGGAGGCAGGTCTTGCTCCACTGTAGCAGCTTGTTAGCAGGAAACATTGTTTGTTGTGTGTGTTTTTTGGCTCCGTCTTCACACGCACTATTCACTTTTCTAACCATTGCTTAGTCTGGGGAAAACGTTTCGAGTTGTTCGTTTTGAAGAGGTTGGAATTTGTGCAAGGTCATAGACATGAGACAGGTGCTTTTTGGAGGTGTTTTACCAACTTGGGCCTCTTCAGTGCTGGAATATGTCTCTTCCTCAGACTGAACGAAAACAAGATTTCGTCTTTATACACGGTCGGGACTCCTCCATCGGAAATCTTGTTGCTGTTCTCCATATTTTGCTACGGTCATGTGTGCTACTGTCATGTTGCGTATCCCGAACGCTATTGGCTGGTGTAAGTCAGTCAGGCAGTTCAACACGTCATCACTTTCTGTTTCAGATGGAAATATGTCAACATATGGAATCAAATCGCAGCTAAGAAAGGAGAAGTGTCATTTCATTGAGACTTTAAGAGCTGTAGTGAGTAGACAGGGTCTTTGTGTAAGATCATCCTGAGCACGATGACACTACACTCTGTTCAGGTATCTAAAAATGTAAAGTTCACAGACTTAAAAAGGACAGAAAAACCTGGTAACATGAGCTAAACAAACCTTCATCAGCAACTGCTCACCATTCCCTCAAAGAGCAGAGACTGATCCACAGGGAGATTGCTGCAGTATATGCTCGGCCTTTTGACATTTGGAGAAAGGCCGCCGATGTGCTGTGTGTTGCTTTTCTGGTCCATGGAGCCCTGGCTGGAATGCACTGTAGGGAAGGAGAGATGGCGAGGGAGGGGGAGGAAACGAAGATGCCCTCCTGACCTTTCTGAGGTTCACTTGATGGTACAGTAGAAGTAGAAGATATTGCAGTGTAACCTTCAGGACATTCAGTGGAATGGGGACCAAGCGTTTCATAGGCACGTTATTGACCTTTCTGTCAGCTGAGTTCATAAGTCATGAACTTTGAGCTCATGAATGAGGAGGAATAGAAATCTGGATTAAATTACATTCTCAGACTGTGGGGTTATTTGAGGGCGTCTGTGAAAATTGTTTATAAATCTGTGATCTCTGAAGGGTTTCTTTTCCTCAGTGTCTTTGATTGATAAGATCACAGTGTGTGCAACCACACACACGTCACAGTCAGTACACCAAGACGTTGTATCTCCAAGAGTTTGAATTAAGGTGCACTATTGGTGTGAAATTTAGTATGAAGCTTAATTTGATCTATGTGCAGACAGAAGCGGCTCCTAACGGTTCCTTCTTTCTTTCTCTAGACCAAAGCATCCCAGGAAGAGATTAATTCTTTCAGGGCCTCCCTGTCCAAGCTGGGTGACGTCTACATTAACGATGCCTTCGGAACGGCACACAGAGCCCACAGGTACACCTCACGACATCCCTTACATCTAATATTGCTCAAGAATCTTTGTAATGATGAATTCATGTTGGATATAATATTTTACAGCTCTATGGTTGGAGTAGATCTGCCTCAGAAAGCTGCAGGCTTCTTGATGAAGAAGGAGCTGGACTACTTTGCTATGGCCTTGGAGAAGCCACAGAGACCATTCCTGGCCATCCTCGGGGGGTGAGGGTTTAAGACACACGCGCGCACGCGCACACACTGGA
This sequence comes from Pangasius sanitwongsei, assembly GCA_037576675.1. Classification (NCBI taxonomy): domain Eukaryota; kingdom Metazoa; phylum Chordata; class Actinopteri; order Siluriformes; family Pangasiidae; genus Pangasius; species Pangasius sanitwongsei. The sequence goes on along the minus strand of CM075017.1, from coordinate 2,644,967 downwards.
ACCTCATGTCAGAAATGAGCAGTGGAAGGAATGAATGAATAATTATATTAGATTTAACCCTTTAGCTTCTTCATCCTTTTTGTATGTGCTAAATTAGCTGCCCTGAGGCAGGCCAATGGATAGAGTGTATGTTATTTATTAGTATTAGTACTAGTGTATTAGTATATCAGTGATCCTGATGTACTAATACGTGATTGTTATAGTAATGTACTGATTACGTGAGCTTCCTGTCGCCTCTTGAACCTAACGAACTGTTCTGAAAGCATGAGTGACAGTCCAGGAATAGATTCAGCTTATCTTGTTAAGTATTATACAGCATGTGTGACTGTGGCCTATTTGCTGTCAGTCCTACTGGCGTAATGCACAATGAAGGCTGTGTAGGACGCCACGGATGCCATAGCAATGGTTCTGTAGAGTATGCCTGTGATTTGCAATAAGGTCAGAGTCTGAAATTGTGCAAGAATCCTTTCCAAATAGAATGTGGCGAATCAAAGATGAAAGGACTGCATTTTCTGAGAATCAAGGTTTCTGACATTAAGGCAGTTTGTTGGACCACATGAGTCCAGCACACTGCACAATCTCAGTAGTAGGTGCATTAGCGAGGTTATTCTCCACAACTGTGTTTCTTTGTGCTTTCCTGTTCATTGGCTGTTATCAATTTGCAGTGATGACACCAGCATTTTCTCTCTCTGGCCTCCTAACAGTTGCTGGCTTAGGGACGGCCCCTAGATAAGCCATTCAAACAATGCACACACAAATCTGTAGGCACTCCAGAAATCCTCTGACATTCCAGATTTTAATCAACAAAATAAGGTGATTTTATATTGGCAAAATGAACGCATGTGTTGTTTGTCATCATTGTAGGGCCAAAGTCAAAGATAAGATTCAGCTGATCAACAACATGCTGGACAAGGTGGACGAGATGATCATCGGGGGCGGCATGGCTTTCACCTTCCTCAAGGTGCTCAAGAGCATGGAGGTGAGGGATGCTAATGTAAAGTGGTCTTCAGATGTGTATGCAGAGATGCAAACAGCTACGGTTTAGATTGAGCGTTTACAGTTTGCTGTGGCAATACGAGATACACCTGAAAACTGCGCTTTTCCAGAAGCAACAATCTGACAAAACCCGAATAAAAATTTGGCTAGCAGAAAGGCCCGATTATTGAAGAAAGGAAAGATGCAGGAATGTAAAAGAGACACATTTTTGATGGTACAGACACTGTACCATCAAAGGTTGCTTCACAGCAACTTTATCTTTGTGAACTTGGACCTGGGAATTTGCAAACCTCTCTTCTGTGAACCAGTAGAGACCAAGATGGCGGCGCTGTGGTCTCTGCCCTGTAAAAGCACAGGGTTGAATTCTCGCTTGTGCACCAGCATGGTGTAGGGTTTCTGCGGTTAAATTGTTTGTTTTTGTGTTTTGTTTTTTTTTTCCTTTCGGCCTGCTAGAACTTTCTTGTTAGCAATGTTGGTATAAGTACCTTGCTTTGCTTTGCATTTTCTTCGTTTTGTTTGCTCATTAAAACTGGTACCGGTATAATTTTAACTCCTTGTTCATCTGCAAGTATTCTGTCTCCTGTATTGTGACAGATTGGCACTTCCCTGTTTGATGAGGAAGGATCCAAAATCGTCACGGACCTGATGGCCAAAGCCAAGAAGAATGGAGTCAAGATCACCCTCCCTGTCGACTTTGTCACTGCAGACAAGTTTGATGAGAAGGCCACAACAGGAACAGCTACAGTGGCTGATGGCATTCCAGCAGGATGGATGGTAAGTTATCTACAGTAGAGCCAATTAGCTCCAGTCATTTTAGGCCTGAATGATGAATAGTGATTAATTTGTTTTAAAAAGAAAAAATGCTTTGTCCCATACAGGGTCTGGACTGTGGGCCTGAGAGCTCCAAGCTTTTTGCTGAGGCCGTAGGCAGAGCTAAGCAGATTGTATGGAACGGACCCGTCGGCGTATTTGAGTGGGATAACTTCGCCAAGGGAACCAAGAACCTGATGGACAAAGTTGTAGAGGTGACCAAAAGTGGTTGCATCACCATCATTGGTAAGTACAGTCAAGCACTCTATATATTAATATCCTTCTTTGAACTGATTTATATTCTCTTTTCACTGGCATTTACTTATGGGCTTAGCAATGGACTAGCGATTGCATCAACACCAGCCCTAGGTATCGATCGGGTATGGGTCCGTATTTAACGAGTAATAATGGTAATCAGATCAAAGCAGGAGGAGCTACAGCATCTTCATGTAGCCTGATAAAAGAGCAAGGGTGACAATGCAGTATCAGCGAGCGTGGTCATTAAAAATGATGCAGGTCAGGTGGGCTGCCCTCGTGCTCTCTATTAAAGATACTGTTTAAATGTCATAGCGTCTTAAACGTAAAACTCAGAACGAAGGGTTCATTGCTAACGGCACACTACAGCAAACATCATAAATGGGGCTAAATGGAATTTTCCACGATCCGCAAATGATTAATGCCAAGTAGGATATTTATTTTTGGTATCACTATCATTTATTAGTATCGACAAGTACCAAAAAAACATGAACTCGTATTTGTACTCCGTCTAAAAACTGGTAAGGATGCAGTCCTAGTTAAGACCATGTGTACATTTAAACTGGAGTTCATGCTTCGTTCATTTTAAGTGACAACTCTAATCCCTTTAACCACTAGGTGGCACCAGATTCTCATTCAGGTTACTGTGTTTCACTTCAAAGGTTTAAAAGTTTTCAAGCGCTTGTAGCTTTGGCAGTGTATGTACTGTCTTGGAGTGCAATCTGTACTATTAATCATTTAATGAGTAGTCTTCATTCACTTCTGCCCTAACATGTTTACGTTTTCCTCCATCGTTCCATGCCTGCTGTTTGACATTAACGAATGCGTCTGTGATGACGTTCTCAGGTGGTGGAGACACGGCGACCTGCTGCGCCAAGTGGGACACGGAGGACAAAGTGAGCCATGTGAGTACAGGAGGTGGAGCGAGTCTGGAACTTCTGGAGGGTGAGTATTACTTCACTTCCTGGTTTGAAGAATCACTTTGGAGTGTAGTTCTGAAAATGTTTAAAGTGAAGCAAAGTTTGTGCTCCCATTTCGTGCCTTATCAGCCATTTTTATCTGATCATTAGTCTCATATTTAAGTTGTTTAGATAGTGATTTTTTTTTTTATTTTTTTTTTTTATTGCTCCCATTTCTTATATCCTATCCTAAGAGCACTGGAATTTCACCAAAAGTTCATAAAAGAATTAGATGACTTATTAACCACTATGCCACTTTTAAATGCTTTTGTTATTCAACTCTGTGGTTCAGGTTCACTCGGTTTGCAATAATCGCATCAACATCTACATTCTGGATGAAGTCCATCGACAAGTTATTTTGAATCATGTCGATTCTGTAGATTTTATATACGACATTTAACAGCATTACAGTCCTGTTTTACATCTGTAGAAATACTCAAGCTTGTCTCTGGTGGCCTTTTTTTTTTTGCATTGCAAAAACTTCTGTCTTAATCACATTGTTGCAGTAAAATTTTGAAATAAAGATCCAACAACAAATTCAGGCAAATTAAGTAAAAATGGCTTCTTTATTTTCACTTTTTTTTTTTTTTTTTTTTTAACTGTAAAAATAATTTATGACTGGGACACACAGATGGGCTGTTCAGAAGAGCTACACAGTCTGTTCTAGAGTAGAAATAACAATTACATTTTTTTTTTCTGTCATGTTTGTATCTGTCTGATGTTGAGTTTTCCATTGTTGACATAAAACATATAAAGCCTTGTAAAATGCAATGCCATTCTGTACTAACATTTGCTTTGTGTCCTCCACAGGAAAAGTGCTGCCTGGTGTAGATGCTCTCAGCAGCGTTTAAAAAATCTTGCAGCCTGTTCGACCCGGCTGTGAACTTAACCCCTGAAGAGGCTCTCGCTACACACTCATTCATTGCTATTAGTATACAGAGGCACAAATGACAAATGTCCCATCTCCACTCAACAAACAGTAAACCCTGCTTTAGTAACTGCTGTTGTTGTTTTGTTTTTTTTTTTTTTTCCTGCTCCTGTTTACTTCATTGCTCACGTAAGGCTCAAGCTACACAGTTAGCACACCGTGCCCTTCTGATCGGTTTTCCGTTAAGGAAAGCGTCATGCTTACTTGTTAAGAGCACTTTTACGATCAGGTTATTTGTCTCACTTGCTGAAGTATTAGTGTTTTTGTCATCTTTTATATAACCAGTAACTGTATTCAGCATATAAAGATGAAAATGTGGTGTGCGATGTAACCGTAGAGCTTTTATTTGGCACCCCTTAACCGACGTTAATACTGTATGTGGAAACTGTAGACACTTTATGTTGCACTTCTCATCATGGTCCTATGGCTTGTAAAATAAACATGCAGACGAGGACATGCAGTCTTTGATGGACTATAAATAAAAGTTCAAAAAATGTTCTTGGATTTCTCTGCCTCTTTTTACGTATGATGTTCATATTGTAAAAAAAATTTTAAGCATTTTATTTGAATTTGATAGCATTTAGCTATTCTTTCTTTAGTGTTAATGTCCGTCACAAAAGCAGCCCAATAATAAAACCCAAAATATGTCCATCACAAACCATGTACACTATGTATTGTCAAATGAATTGAAATATTTATACTAATATCATACTTTAGTTATTTAACACTATTAAAAACATGAAATTCAGAGGGTTTTTTTTCATAATCAGTTGAATGGAGTTGACCTATGTGGAATTAAAGTGTCATGTGATCTCAATCTAAATCCACCTTTTCCTTCAAGACAAGGATACGAGTAAACACTGCGATGTGCACGAGTTTGCGTTTCATATATTTCTGAATCCAATGCTTTGTGTAGTGTTACCTGTCTGAGTGAACACCTGGTTGATTAGCACAAAAGTCTCCCAGAGATTCTGAATAAACACAGTATAGGAGGTTGTGGCAAGAAATGCTGTGAGACGTTTTGAGGTTTTAATGGGCCCCAGTACAAATTTAGACATGTTCACGTAAAAACACTACTAGTACTAGTACTTTCGACAGTATTTTACTACACTGGGACATTTCCTTTTGGGATATTAACTTGAATCCTGGCCTTTACAACAAACATGGAAAAAAAAGATGGGAGCATGAAGTCAGTGGAGTGCAGAGAAAATTTCCACATGGATGAAGAATATAAGCTTTTGTGTGTGTGTGTGTGTGCGCGCGCGCGCGCGTTTTAGTTTTTGTATTCAGTGTTTGAACACATGGGGGCGCTCGAGTGCCGTGACATTATGTTGACTAACCGCAGGGTTGCCAGATCTGCAAAACAAAATCCTTTTGTACAAGCCACAACCTTTTTTTTCTACAACTTTTAGAAAGAAAAATCAACAAAATTGTCAGGTGTGTTTTATATTCAGTAATAATGTTATGCAGTTAATAAAGTATGTTTCTATTCTATTGAGCATGGTGAAGGTCTAGATCTCCAGGGCCCCCTGTCTGTGTGGAGTTTCTGTACAGGTTCTCCCCAGGTTTGTGTGGGTTTCCTCTGGGTTCTCCGGTTTCCTCTCACTCACCCCCTAAAAACTTGCAGGTGGATTGGACACTCTAAATTGCGTCCCATCCCGGGTGTATTCCCACCTCATGCCCAGTGTTCCCGGGATTGGCTCCATATCCAAATTAGGATAAAGCGGTTACTGAAAGTGAGTGAATGAGTGAAGTTTCTACGTTAAAAATACAGTATTTAAATGCTAATTAGAGCAAGTCAAAGTATCCTGCCACAAAAAATGTATTCATTCAACATTTATATCGATATTTGACAAACCTTTTTTTTTACAAGTTGGGCAGAATGGCAAGCAACTCTCCCATGAATTAGCCTCATGGGTAAATAAGCATTAGCTTCATAGTTTATTAAATAAGGGTAGTTTTATCTGAAGTTCATTCATTCATTCATTCATTCATCTTCAGTAACTGCTTTATCCTGGTCAGGGTCGCAGTGGCTCCGGAGCCTATCGCAGTGTTTTTAACCACTTAGTGGGTACTTATCACAATATAACTATGTAATATTACAATAAAGCATGAACACATAGCCTGTATAGCCTAATATAGCTAAAATGTCATCAGACATTCATCAGAAAGCTTGATGACTTGCTATAAAGTTGAAATAACTACCTGAACGACAATTTCTCAGACAAAAAAACTGGCATCTACAGTAATAGTTAAAAAAATAACACATTTATTTTCATTTAGTGGTTACTATTAAATTAACAAGGTTGGTTTTTCTGTACTTTACCCCACCTTTTTTAACAAACCAGTATTAAACACACACATACCACAGTCCAAAAAGTGTCTCGTATCACTATAGATATCGTCATAAATAAATTATAGCCAGGAAAATGAGTAGCCCTATTCCCTGGTACAAAACATTATTTATTCATGCTGTAATGCACAGAGCTAAAGCACAAGTATGAGAAGTGATCACCTTGTGCTGCTCCTGGGGCATGCTGGGAGGTTCAGGAGTGTGTAGGGTGGTTTTACGGTTGTGTGTAATGATCCTGGGGTCAGTTTGGTGAAAGATTTGGTATAAGCGAGTTATTTCATTTGAATGTGGATTTGAATGTTTTCCCATATAGATATTAGATACTTAATGTATACAAAAAGCCCAAACCACAAACCACAGAAACTCAACAGCATTAGCATTTCGAAAATAGCTCACAGGAAAACCATGAACTTGGAAACACCAAGAGCAATGTATGAGCAATGTAGAGCGTTGGTGTGGCTTAAAAAAAAAAAAGTTTTTTTTAATTTTAGAAAATAGAGTTTCTGGGATGGAGCTTTTGGAAATCACTGACTCACTCTTGGGCAATTTTTAATTCAATTTTATTTCATTGAATTATTAGTCATGAGAAGTATTAGTCACTGAGAAGTTTGTTTGTTCTTAATATAGATGTTTTTGTTTTTGTTTTTGTTTTTTTATGATCTTTACCCAAAGGGTTTGTGCATGTGTGTATGTGTGTGTGTGTGTGTGTGGGACTGGAACAGTATAAACATTTATTATAACCACCCCACCTATTAACTGTGTACAGATTCATTCATTCATTCATTCATTCATTCATTTTCAGTAACTGTTTTGTCCTGGTCAGGGTCATGGTGATTCCGGAGCCTATCATGGGAACACTGGATGTGAGGCGGGAATACACCCTGAATAAGATACCAGTCAATTCCAGGACACACACGTTCACACACTCCTTCATACCTAGGGGCAATTTATTTTAGCCAATCCACCTGGCTTGGTTTTGGGGAGGAAACCGGAGAACCCGCAGGAAACCCACACAAACACAGGGAGAACATGTACAACTCTGCTTACAGCTTCATAATTATAAACAAATACATCATCTGATAAAAAAAAAAAGAAAACTGTAAAATGTATCTTTCTTAGCCTTTACAAGTTTATCATATTATTGTTTAAAAAGCCTGAATAGCATTAGCATGATAATTCCACTGTCTAACGATTTTCTTTATCACGCTAAACCATAATGTTTACATTCTATATATTATACAGTTTACACACTGTAGTACTCATCCTGGAGCCTGACTTGGCTTTAGAAACTCTTCATCCTGCTTGCACATGTTTACATATTCCTATATACTGTAATATAAAGTCAACATAGTATTGTTTAAATTCATACTTAATAGTATTAAACTTTTGACATCCTCCCTTTTTTTCTTTTTTAGTTAAGACTATACAACATCAATAAAGAACTTCTCACACATTAATACTGTAAATCTTACTGTTTCACAAGAACCTCGGATTATTCCAGTGTGAAAATCAGTTACGCATTATGCTCCATATGTTTATGTTCGTTAATACAGTTTATTCTCACATTCGTTGGTGCATATTACATGTTTACTTTGTGTTTATTTTTACAACACTATAACAGTTGATTACTAAAGTCCGGAGACCCCCAGGGGTCCACGAAGCATAGTCAGAGCGGCCCGTGATATATTTATACTGTTACTAGAGATGGTACGATACCAATTTTTCTTTTGTGATACTGAAACTTTGAGTATCAGCCGACTCCAATACCCATCTGATATTATTTTCTTTAAAAACTACTAAGCTTTAAAGTATTTTTTAACCGAAGCACTTCACAGTTAATCTCTTCCACACGAAAATCACTTACACTGTAAATATAATAAAATCCATCCTAACTGAAGAAAAAACAGTCATGTCTTTATAAGTAAACATATAAAAACCAGCTCCAAAAAATAAATTTCTTATCCCAATCCAATTCCCAATTCCAGTCTTTGCCATTTGTTACAGGATCTAATATCTGATATATTTTCTCTGATATCATTGTTATTTGCTGGTATCAGCCCGATACCAGTACTAGGTATTGGATGGCTGCCATCTCTGATTGTTATCATGATCAAAGCTATTAAATGTATCATTGACTCTTTATAGTTATTAACCTGTTTGGCTGGTCACTTGAAGTGAATGGATCCAATCCAAACCTCAATAATTCAAAAACAAGGAGGAGGCTTATACATAATGTCAACTTGGACTTAATGTGCCCTATTAGTGGAGCGTTCAGGAACAAAATGCCCTATGGATCCTGTAAATAGTCAAAACATTATCGTACAAGCTGAACAGTCGAATAGTTGGATTACGTCCATAAAATAAATCTGTACTGAAGATGTTGGTGGAATTTATTTCAGAGTTAAAGGGATCCTTGGCTGCAAAAAGTCATGGATGGCTTTCTTTCTTTAATTAAAGCTAGGAACAAGAGTAGAGAAAACTTTTCTTTACAGATGTATATCATTTCTGTTAATGGAGTTAATGTTGATAAGGAATGCAACAATAATTTGATAAGTAATCTATTGAACACTATTTTTTATTGCGTATTTACTTATTCCTGTTGGATTGATCTCCTTAGAGACTTAAAAGTAAAGACTGGTGAAGAAATTCCTCTTACAAGCCACTACATTTTATTACTCCTTGATGGCCCTTTATTTACCCATGATGAGTGCTTTATAATAAATTGGATTATAATAGTAGCTAAATCAATAATTTGCCAGAAAAATTGCTGCTTTCATTTATACACACAGACCTATGCAGTTATATATCTGTATTAAGGAGTTTATGCTTTCTGCAAAAAAAAAAAAGAAAGAATGTAAGTCTATTGCTTTGCTAAGGCTTTTCTTTCTTTTCTTTTCTTTTCTTTTTAAATCCCGGATGGTATTTATTTATATATTTATTTATTGTTTGGGGGTTTTGTTTGTTGGTTTGTTTTTGCCTGTTATGCTAGTGGTATCATAATATTGTAATCTCTATGTTCAAAAAAAAAAACAAAAAAAAAAAAACAACAAAACACCCCTGCTGATTGGCAGCTTAGGCAAAAGCACACACACACACACACACACACACAAAAGCCTTTTGTCGTTTTTTAATCTTTTATGTTAGAGCGACGTTCCTGACAGCCAATCAGAAGTCAGCGGAATCCCGCGTGGGCGTGGCCTGGAAGAGACTTACTCGCAAAGGGGAGCCGTGGGAGGTGGGCGGGGCTTAGTCTGGCCGCTTTGAGGCTCCTTTTCGCCGCTTTACTCTCTGGTGGAGGGGCAGAGCTCATTCTCTACACAAGATCCTGGAACATTTTAATCCACAGAAAAATGCGATGTGGATGAAAGTGCGCAGGTCGCTACAGGGAAACTGATAACGCAACATCTTATCAAAGAGAAAGTTGTTTTTTTTTTGTTTTTTTTTTAAAGCATCTCCAACTTTGTTTTTTTTTTTTATATTATTAACTTCAGCTCTATGGGAGCATTCAGCCGGCGCCAGCTGAGACGGATCAGAAATCACAAGCCGGTGATCAAGAAGGCTGCAGGAAGGTAAACTGCTGCGAAGTGCTTTAGATGACTTGTTTAGATTACATGTTTTTAGAGCTTGGAAGATAATAAGACTTGGGAGTAGACTTGGAGGCGACGTTTCTCTTTTTAAAACCATCATGCAGAACACAGCATGCTTTTGTATTGATGGGGGAAAGTCCAGCATGGCTGTTTTGCTGCTTGAGGTTTGGAAATTGCTCCTAAAATATCTTTGGCTAAATCTTTGGAATGGTATTGTTCATTGTTTTGAACAACAGTTCACTACAAATGTCAAGCAAGTTCAATAAAATGTGAAGTATTCCACTTATACAGCACTCATAAAGCCCACCGGTCTGTGAGACTAACACACTGTGTCTGTTTGCAGTTTGGATTGAATTTGTGTGCTTATCAAAATACAAACCTGGAGTTAACAGTGAAAGATCTTCTAATCTTGTTCTTTGATACATCTTTGAGTAGAGAAGTGGCAGAGCTCCCGGTTTATCTGAGAAAACTTGCATCAAGGTCAGTAGGTTCGAACCCTAAGCAGTTCATAGTGCAGCTTCAGAATGCCTCGATGAAGAGATTCTGTTCAATAAGTAACAGAAAGAATCAGGAGCTGTTGATGGATGTCACCACACTTTCCTGAGAAATGGCATGGAAGTGTGTGCAGAAAAGACAGATATGCACTGTTACACAGGGCAGGAATGCAGTCATGTGTTATTGGAAATCAAAGCAAGAGATTAAGTTATGAGGAATGTCCGGAAAGCCTGAGAGCTTCTCATGATTGTGTGGAATAACAGTTCTAAGACAGCATTGCTGCTGCTGCTGCTGCTTTATGACTGTTTTATTGGGTGAAATGCATGTCTGTGTAGTTCCTCATTTTAACTGTAAGTAGGTTCTAGTGTTACAAGGAATGCTCAAAGCACAACCAGTGCAGTCTTTTTCTCTTTCCAGTGAGCAGTGTGTACTGGGGCTTTGTTTAGTGGTGGAGGCAGTCAATGTCCACCAGAAAAGTACCTAGCGGCATTGACTCAGAGTGCAAGAATGTCAGCTCTCTCTCTCTCTTTCGCTCTCACTCACTCACTCACTCACACACACACACACACACACACACTCGCTCTCCATCCAGCTCTTTTTTCCATCTCTTCCCCTCTCTGCCACCCATCTCCCTCCTCTTTCTTGCAAGAGGCCAAAGTTCTGCCTGCTGACTCAGTCTAGAAATCACCCGAATGCTTTTTTTTTTCTTCTTTCCAACAGAGCCTGTGCTCTGTACTCACTATTGAAGTTTTTACAATGAAGCTGTGTTCTATAGACTAGAGTCAAAGCCACTTAAAAGTGACTGAATGATTGAATGGGAATCTTTCTTTATAGACCTGTATGCCTACGAACCCACATAATTCCAAACTATGCACTGCTCTGAATGGAAAAATCCGAGAGATTAGTCCTAAGGACGATCTCTTTGACTGTTATGCTCATTTCGGCGTTACCTGCCATCACTTGCATGCCTCAGTACATCTTTGTTGTAGTCCTCTGATGCAAAACATTGTCCTTAGGAAAGGGAAAGATCTTATAGAGTGCTCTCTGCCCATTTTATAAACACAGTGCAGCCCAATGTGCACTCAGCTCAGCCTCTGCCCAGTGCAGACAGACACCTCTGTGGTGGAATGTGTCACCATTTTCCAGACACAATCACAAGGGTGAGTTTCAAAACATTTCGCATTAATCACATCTCAAGCAGGATGTCTCACTATATGCTAGACTCCAGGATTTAAGCTTGGTCTTAATAGTACTGTGCAGTCAAACATTGTAGCCCTGACTAAGCTTAAGCTGTGACTGGGGGGGGGGGGATCACAAAATCCTGTGACTTTTTTTTTTTTTTTTTTTTTTTTTTTTTTTTAAAAAACAGTGTGGGGACATGGATATTTTGTATTTCGTTGTCCTGGCATAAACCATGTGGAATATTTTACAGTTTCCAAGGACTTTTGTTGTTTCATTATGCAGTTGACAAGCTCGATCTTGTCACCGAACATACCTTTCCAATTATCAGAGTGACCCAACCAAAACAGGTTCAGTTGCTTCTCTTTGGTTTGTGGTTGTAACTAGTTCTGTAGCAAGGGTATAGAATGTGAAACTACGTACATCAGCGATGACTGGTGCAGATCTGTCCTACTCAATCACTAGTCATAAATTGTGCTTTCTTAATTTTTTGGTTTTTTTTTAAGCATGAAAGGGAAAAGGAACAGGGCTGAGAGAGAAACTGGTGCATGGTTTCAGTGACAGAGATGAAGCAGCAATCTCATCTCTCCACCACATGCTTTCCATTAAAGCTTTGGATGAGGGAGTGGAAGGAGGGGGTTGAGAGGGGCTAAGAGGCAGAGCGGGGAAAAGCACTGTGTTTCCGAATACTTGGGTTTGTATCAGAGACTTGCGGGGGGAGAAAACCACAATATAGAGACCTTGTTGGAGTTGGTGAAGGAAAGGGAGAAAAGAAATGGAGGGAGTTATTTAATGACTCACTCTGGATTTTCTTTCTCCCACAATGGCCCAGGTTTACAAACTTCCTCATATCAAGATACAAGGTGCACACTTTTTTTTTAAACTGTTTAGGATGAACATGTTTGTGATACAGTACATTTAGCAAATTTTCAGATTCCAAAATAGTTGGAGCCTTGGTAATAAATCTAGAGCTAACTGATGCATCGCGTCGTCCTCTGCCTTTTCTCAGCAAGGACTTTCCATCAAGTCCCTCGTTTAATGGAACACAATCTCCTGAAATCAATCACTGTGAATTCCAAGGGCAGAGCACAGCCGAGGGGGAAGGCTTTGGATTTTGGATTCTGAAGGAGAAAAGTTAGAGCGATGAACATGGAAATGGAAGGAGGACGGGAAAGCGCGTGAGCAGATGTGTCAAAGTTTCTTGGCCTACTTTTCAGTCTGGCAGTGTGAGAATCTCCCTGAGCTGGGAGTAATGGACACCAAGGGAGGCTGTTCTTTACACTTTCTCCACGCTCCCAGTGCCAGACCTTTCCAGATTGGAATGTTGCATTTCCTGCTTCGCTCCTGCCATGTGTTTCTCAGTTTCCCTCCTTTTCCTTTTCTTTTATTGCATACCTTTTTATGTAAATTCTTTTATTTACTTCACTAACTCCTCACTCTTTCACACAGGCTTTCACACAGTTGTCCCCACTATACGTTGGGTAAATACACCATAATATTGTTAGTACATTTCATTAAAAAAAAAAGTCTAGAGGTCTAGAGTTTTCCGTGTGTAAAGACAGTGCTCTGGAAACCAGTAAACCTCTAGAAGGCTCCACAGATGCTCCCCTGTTATGTAAACACATCCTGTGAGTAGTGAAGCTTGTGAATGTTTCTCACATCACAAGGTTTTTCTCGGCCTCTGCAAAGGCTCTGTAAGGTCACGCTCATCTCCCATCCTTCTCTGTGTTCAGCTGTCAGGAGGTTGTTGTGTCAGAGCTGGAGGAATGTGGCCTTACTGCTCCTTAACGTTGGATATTTTTGCCGTTGATGCCAGAGGCAAAGTGCATAATTTCACTACTGTTAGGGAAAAACAGAGAGGTGACACACAGTTGGTGAGGGAGAACAAAAGCCTTTCAGGCGTCCGGCTCTGGCTCTATAAAGTAAGAAGAATTACTGAAGGGTGAGTTCTTGAAACCTCTTTTTCATATGATTACAGAATAAAATAATGAAATTAAGTCTTTGGATAGAGGTGGGACAATCTCTGTCTCTGTGTTTGAACCAGATCTGGTTCTTTTGGAGGAAGACCAAAAATATTTCCAATTGGATAGAGTTATATTGGTTTGTATTGAATTAAACATTAAGATTGTAGATGAAGGCAGTTTCATTAGGCTGCATCACTCCAGACAATAAACTAACCAACATTAAAGACAAGCCAGACTAGCTCTATAATAGCCATGATTGAATAATGTGGCTTCAATTATTTATTGAGCATAATCATGGTCATATTTAGCATGTTAAAGATTTCATCTGACTAAGAAGCAGTCTTATTCTGATTTATACATTTGAAGGACTACACGCTTATAATGTACAACGTGAAATAAAAGACTGGTGTCTATTGATGATAAATAATAAACTATTTTGGCCCTAAATTGGTTAAATAGGTCAGGTTGGCCATTAAGCACCAAAGTCTTGCAGGGCCAGACGTGGTGTCCAAATACATGAGAATACGTGTCTGGAGACACCAGTGAGACCATTAGAAGACACAGTAAGGAACACAGTAAGTTTCAGAATACCAAGCCAATCCAACAATTTGTATAGGTGGAGTTCAGAGTAGGGGTGGCAATTGAAAAAGGGTGGCTTGTCAACATTTGCTAAATGAAAAGTCGCTAAACACCAGTTAAACATGTATCTGTGCGCAGTGTGTGCAGAGAACTGATTACATTGTCAGTCTTTTCCAAAATGCTTTAGTTAAACATTCATTTTGAAGACATGACTACCTCGAGATGTTATCACTCCTCCGGATGCTAATATTGTAAAACTACAGGAAATTGGGGTGGGTTTTAGAGGATATTGCATTGTTTGGGATCATTCTTGCTGCAATTCTCAACCAGGTTGTTGAAAGACTGTCTCCAGACATGCTTTCTTGTCATTCTGGCCCTGTGAGACTATTACCTGCATAAACTGTACCAAACAATAACAAGTGCGTTGCATCATTCTCCAGATGAATAATGAATTCCTTTACAAGTATTAGGTTTTCTCTTGCGGGATTATCGTAGAAGCACATTGTTTGCATTCATTATTTCGACTTGTGTAGTAACCTCGATGCAAAGACGCTGCACCTGGCAGTGATATTTCCAGTCTTAAAAATGTCCATCCTTTCTGAAACAAGCCAGTCCTTTGATCCCAGATCAGGATGTGGTGTCTTAACAACCTGCAGTGTCTGTCTCCAGAAAGAGACTGCACTGTCAGGTGATGTTATTCAGGGGCCTTTGACTGAGTGCCAGCTCCAGAACTGAGCCTACACTGGACCACATTCCTGCTGTATTACTAGAATAAACACTGTCGGCATGGGGGCCCTGGGAAACTTGTGCATGAAGAGTAAATATTTACACAACTTTGGTCTCCATTCAGAACGTACTGGACCTTTACTAAATCCAGGTTGTGGTCTGGGCAGTTAGAATTTACCATCAAAATAAATCGTAAATGCCATTATGAACATCATGAATAATAAATCTGGTCCTGAAGTGGTTATATATACAGTTGGGTCCAGAAGTATTTGGACAATGACAGAGTTTTTGTGATTTTGCCTTTATACACCACCACAACGGATTTGAAATAAAACAATC